>VMDR010026059.1:0-14200 GCA_007922815.1 Macrotus californicus
ATGTGCATTAGCTTCTTTATATAAGGCTAACTTTTGTAAATGTGAACAAGTTTCATCTGGGTTCATCAGCACTAGCTGTCTTTGCTGTGCAAGGATGTATGTATGTATGTATGATTTTATTACAAGGCTAACTCAGGTGCTCAGTACAAATACTGACTTTTCAGATCCATTTAGGGAAAAAGGAGAAAGATTATATTTAAAGAATACCTATCATGCCTTACAAAGATGTTTATAAAAATGTCTATAAAAATAATAAACAAATGTACTATTAAAAGTGAAACAATGTTTTAAAAAACTTTCTAACCCTTCCAATATGGAAAGAACCATAAAAGTATTTTTTATTAGCATGTCGGTTTCACCATTTGTTTATTTGAGGTTATGCTGTCCTCCAAAATGTGAGTAAATTCAATCTGTGGTAGAAACAAAACATACTTTAAACCACCTCTATTCTGTGAAACTCAAAAGGCAGTGCTAAAGAATGGATAATCACAATCTGAAAAACAGAAAAAGAAAACTACACCAGCTGACCTGGTAAGTGCTTAAATGAGTTCAAAAAGTACAAGATAAACACCTGCCTTCACCTGCTATTCACAGCCAAGATGACTCCCTCTCCTCCCTTGGCTCTCCTCTGATCATAGGTTTCGGCCATTATGTAAGTAATGCTCACACTTAGCAAAATACTCTGGGAAAGGAAGAAGAAAAGCCATTCCTAGTCTGGCCAATACGAGAGGGGCACCCCAAAGAAACCAGAGTTTATTTATTAAAAAATTGTGTATTTATTCTTACATGTTTAAACTTCAGCCACCTCCAAAGCACTCTCCATTGGAAGCAACACACCTACTGAAACCTTTTCTCCACTGCTCAAAAACACTTTTTGAACGCACAGATTTTGATGCTAGGTGCTTCTGCTCATTTTAGTTTCACCTCTTCCACATCAGCAAAATGTTTCCCTTTGGGGACTTTTCTCATTTTGGGGAAACAAAAAAAAAAAAACGCTGCTCGGGGCAAGATCGGATAAACAGGGAGGAAGGGGCAGGGGGCCATACCTTTATCGATCAAAAACTGCTGAACACTGAGCACGGTGTGGGCAGGTGTGTTCATACATCACCCACCATGAAATGGGCAAATCTGTTGAAAGAGCCTTCAGGAAAATTCACTGAGGCTGAGTGCAGCCTCTCACAGCACCACCAGCTGCTACCCTGATAGAGATGGGTTCCTAGAACACTCACCTAGTGGGGTTAACCTTGTATTACAAGGGACCCACCCTCCAGAAGACAACTCCGGTGTTTTGGGGCCCCCTTCTCATACACTTGTTAATTCTTTAATATGATTTCCCTAATTTGGCCATTCAAAGGTACTCCTAAACCAAAACAAAGCATTTAATAGATAACAATTACAGGTTCTGTTGATGGTTCTCAAAGTCAGCCAAAATATCTACTGAGATTCTCATGAATAAATAAATGAGACATATCTCAAAACACAGTTTGTGAATACAAATAAAAAATTACAAATATTATCTTAATCACCATAATGCCCTTGAAACCCTAGATTATAGTCTAAAAAAATCCATGTGTCCAGGAAAATAAAAATGTTTAAAAATCATTAGCCCTTAGAAAACGAGAAAAAGAAAAGCAAATTAAATCCAAAGTAAGTAGAAGAACAAAAAAATAATTAGAACAGAAATCAATAAAACTGAAAAAAGAAAATCAACAGAAAAAAATAAAACCAAAAGCAGGCTATTTGAAAAGAAAATTGATAAGCCTTTAGTAAGGCTAAATAAGAAAAAGAGGGCATAAATCACTAAAATCAGAAATGAAAGTGGGGACACCTCACTACAGATCCCATGGACATTTAAAAGGATCATAAAGAAATACTACGAACAACTCTTATGTCCACAAATTTGATAACCCAGATGAAATGGACAAGTTCCTTGGAAGGCATAATTTGCCAAAACTCAAACAAAAAAAAATAGACAATCTAAATAGGCCTATACTTAAGAAATTAAACCAATAATTAATAATATTTCAAAAGAAAAAGCACTAGGCACAAATGGATTCACTGGTGAATTCTACCAAACATTTAAGGAAGAAATTATACCAATTTTCTACAATCTTTTTCAGAGGAAAGAAGCAGAGGGAATACTTCCTTATTCTATGCTGAGACCAGCATCACCCTAAGACCAAAATCAAAGACATTACAAGAAAACCATAGACCAATGTTTCTCATGAAAATCAATGCCAAAATCCTTAATGAAATACTGGTAAATCAAATCCAACAATGTATAAAATGAATTATACACCATGATCAGGTATGATTCATCTCACATATGCAGGTTGGTTTAACATTTGAAAATCAATTAATGCAATCCATCATATCAACAGGCTAAAAAAAACCATGATCAAATCAACAGATGCACAAAAAGCATTTGACAAAACCAACATTCATTCATGATAAAAACTCTCAGTAAAGTAGGAATAAAGGGGAACTTTCTCAGTGTGACACAGAATATTTACCAAAAAATCTACAGCTAACATCATATTTAACAGTGAGAAATTGAGAGCTTTCCCAGTAAGATCAGGAGCAAAGCAAGGAGTCTCCTCTCACCACTTTTAACATCATACTGGAAGCGTTAGCTAACACAGTAAGACAGATTACACAGATTGGGAAGGTAGATACAAAACTGTCTTCATGCACAGTTGACATGATTGTCTATGTAGAAAATCCAAAGGAACTGACAAAAAAGCTCCTGTAACTAATAAGTAATTACAGCAAGGTTGAAGAATACAAGGTTAGTATGCAAAAGTCATCTGCTTTTCTAAGTAAAAACAATGAACAAGTGAAATTTAAAACACAATTTACATTAGCATCCCCCCAAATGAAATATAAGATCTCTATGAGGAGAATTACAAAATTCTGAAGACCAAAATCAAAAGACTAAATAAATGGACAGATGTTTCAAGTTCATGTACAGGGAGATTAAATATTTTCAGGATGTCAGTTCTTCCCGATTTGATTTGCAGATTCATGAAATCTAAGTCAAAACGTCAGGAAGACATTCTATGTATACTGATTAAATTAAAGTTTATATCAAGAGACAAAAGACCCAGAAGAGCGCACACAATATTGAAGAACAAAGCTGGAGGACTGACACTGTCAATACTATACAACACTGCAGTAATCAAGGCAGTGCTTGGTGAAAGAACTGACAAACAGATCAGTGGAACAGGGATAGGGAGTTCGGAAACAGAGCCACATAAATACAGTCACAACTGAAAGCACAAGAGAGCAAAGGAAACACAATGGAGCACAGGCAGTCTTTTCAACAAATGGCGTTGGAACAATTAGACATCCTAATGCATAAACAAAAAACCTAGATCCAGTCCTCCCTTTACAAAAATTAACTAAAAAACAGGTAATACACTTAAAGGTAAAATGCAAAACTATAAAACTTGTAGAAGATACAATAGGAGAAAATCTGGATTACCTCGGGTATGATTATGGCTTTTTAGATACAACACCAAAGGCATGATCCATGAAGGAAACAATCAATAAGCTGGACTTCTGGAAAAAATATTTGCAAAAGACACATTGATAAAGGCCACCTGAGAGAGGACTCTTATCCAAACTATACAATGAACTCTTAAAATTCAACAATAAAAAAAAAATCTGGTTTAAAAATAGGCCAAAGATCTTAACAGAGACTTCACCAAAGAAGATATACAGATGGCAAACAAACATAAGAAAAGATGTTCTACCTCTACCCCATATGTCATCAGGGAAATGCCAATTAAAAACAATGATATATCACTACACCTATTAGAACGGCCAAAATCCAGAACACTCACACCACCAAGTGCTGGCAATATGTGGATCACTAGAAACTCTCATTCATTGCTGGTGGGAAAGCAAAATGGTACAGCCACTTTGGAAAACAGTTTGGGGATTTTTAAAAAAAACTCAACAGTCTTACTGTACAATCCGGCAATCGCACTCCTGGGTAAGTTACCCAAAGGAGCTGAAAACTTATGTCCACACAAAAACCTGCATGCATATGTTTGTAACAGCTTTATCTATAATTGCCAAAACTTGGAAGCAACCAAGATGTCCCGTAGTAGGTGAATGAATAAACTGTGGCACATCCAGACAATGAAGTACTATTCAGCACTAAAAAGAAACGAGCTATCAAGTCATGAAAAGATAAGAAGGAACTTCAAACGCATGCTAACTGAGTGAAAGAAGGCAATGTGAGAAGGCTACGGACTGTCTGACTCCTGGAAAGGTGAACTGTGAAGACAGGAAGAATAGGCAGAGCACACAGGACTTCTAGGGCAGTGAAAAATTCTCTGTGATACTACAATGATGGACACATGTCATTCTACATTTGTTCAAATCCACAAAATGTGCGACACTCCCCCCAAAAATTAGCCATAGAAATGCAAATCAAACACCTAATGAGGTATCACTTCACGCCCACTAGGATAGCTAGAATCAAAAAGACAGATAACAAGTGTCGGTAAGGAGGTTGAAAAATGAGCACCCTCACACCCTGTGCATGGGATTGTAAAATGGTGCAGATGCTTTCGAGAACAGTCTGGCAGTTCTTCAAAAACTTAAACAAAGAGCTACCATATGACCCAGCAATTCTACCCCTAGACATGTACTCAGGACAAGAGCAAACACATGTCCAAACAGAGTTGCACACCGTATTTCACTGCAGCATTATTCGTAGTCGCTAAAACGTACGAACAACCTAGCCAGCATTCTGCAGTTCCTGGGATAAACTGACATGGACAGGTGGTGAAAAATCTCAAAGAATGATGTGATCTTTTAGAAACAGGAGGAGCCATGACCTATCTCTCCAGATGACTATCTCTAGGTATTACCTCTAGCAACTGAAAGTTGTCCCTGGCCAACAAGTAGCAGGAAAATGGGGACCCCAGTTTTACAACTACAAGGAAGTAAATTCTGCCAACCACCAGTGAGCTTGGAAGAGAACCTTTAACCCCAGCTGGTATACTGATTCCAGCCAGGCAAGACCTTGGGCAGTCATGCCATGCCCAGATTTCTGAATTTCAGAAACTCAGATACTAAACTGTGTTGTTTTAAGCTGCTAAGTCTGTGGTAATGTTATGAAACAACCAAAAACTAATGCAACCAGAAGTTTACTTTGGTGTATGGTAAGAATATACTGCTTTTGCATGATCAAATATGAAAGAAGTACAGGGCACACGCCAGAATCTATAGCTCAGGATCTAAATTAGGAGGCAGATATATTTTACTTGGCCTCTTGGCCAGCAGTTTTGGGCCATGCACTATTTCAAATATGCTTCAATTAGTTGCCAAATTTTCAAAAATCTGGAAACTTCATATCAATTCTGAATTTCTAACTTCTCTCAGAAAATCACAAGGAAAAACAAAACAAAAACAAAACCTAGGCTAGTTTCCTAAATAGTTGTACCTAAGTAGTAGCTATCCTCTTTGAAAGAAAAAGTCACACTCCAGTTTGTCACAGTCCCCAGCACTCCCTAATGCCCCTAATCCTTAAGCTTAGTTATTTTTTTTCATTATGGCAATGCTGTTATTACATCTAGTCCATTTCAGTCATTTATTTTACCTGTCTAGCCCCTGTTAATAGTGAGTTTGTATCCACTTGCATAGAGGTTAGAGATCTTAAGGTTATCAAGCTTCTTTCCTATGTCCATATCAAAAGTACTTTTGGTAGATGATAAAAAACAACACATTAAATTCTGGAAGACGTTAAGTAAAAAGATGAGATGCATCTAATTTCAAAGAGGCTACCACGTGGAGTTAATATTGTTGTGAAACATGAAACGTGCTTTATGTTCTTGATGAAATGGAAGATCATTTAACCTATTGACAGGTGTGCCATGGAAGAGCGCTTCTCTTAGGAACTTGCAGGTTAGAAAGATAAAACGGAGAGTGGGAAGCTACTTCTGGAGCAAAAGCACATCAACACTGTCTACCTCCAACAGATAAGAAATGTAGCTTACTTGGAGAATGTCACTTGACTAATTTACAGATTTAGGGACAGTTTTTTGCTGCCTATGTATAGAAGCACCTTTAATCTCAAAAATAAAATGTGGAATTCTCAAATGAATTCACTTAATGATTATGTATTATCAAGTCCCTGAATATCCAGTCACTGAGCTAGGTATGTGCTAGGCATTCAGTGATGAAACTGGATAATGACAGTGTTGCCAACAGAAAGCTCAGGGCGGTGGGACAGGGCACACAGCTGAAGCCTCTATAGTACAGAAGAGGCCATCATAATACCAAAAAATGTTTAGAGAAGATGCTGTCATCAAATAGTATCCATCAGTATAGCTTCCTTAAAAAGCTGGGCTTCAAGGATCACTGCCTTGTGCTTGGTGGGCAAGAGCAAGTTGGAATTGTAAAATTTAGCCTCCTGACCAGAAGTAATTCATATTCTCTTTTTGAATGACTAAGATATCTTTGTACAATGATTTCTCTTACACTGTGACTAACAATAAGTTGTTGTTTTTAACTGGATTTAGCATTAGCTTTAGTGCTTCAATGAAGACTAACCTGCAGAGAATAATGAGAGGCTACAAATTTAAAATCCTTTTAAACAATTAGACTATTTGGTTATATATTTAAAAAGATGAGTAACAATTACATATTTCCTATGTTTGAAAGGAATTTAGAATTCTGGCCAAGATGGAGGCGTAGGTAGATATGCTTTGCTTACTCGTACAACCAAAAGAAGGATAACAACAAATTAAAAAACAAAAATACAAACAGAATTGTCAGAAAATCGAACTGTATGGAAGTCACAGCCAGTGAGTTAAAGAAGAAAACATTCATCTGGACAGGTAGGAGGGGTGGAGATGGGACGCCAGTGCAGAGAGGGCATGACAAGGCAGCGGCTGGCGGACAGGGGTGGGTGAGGTGGCGGCTGGTGGACCGGGATATCCCATATTTGCCTGTAGATAAACCATGAGAACAACTGGGGAGCGAGACAGACCATGCGACCAGGGTTTCTGGGAGGGAAACCAAAACCTTAAAACCACTGGCTGTAAAAATCTGTGGGGGTTGCACTGGCAGTGGGAGAAACTCCCAGTCTCACAGGAGAGTCCTTTGGAGAGGTCCATGAGGTCCTAGAATGTACATAAACCCACCCACCTGGGAATCAGCACCTGAAAGAGCACAATCCACTTGTGGGAAGAGAGGGAAGTGATGGAAAGTGGGGCGAAAGCTAAGCAAGTGGCATTATTCCTTCTCTGACCCCTCCCCCATAGACAGCGACACAACACAGCAAAGGGTTGTCCTGCTCTGGTGAATACCTAAGGCTCTGCCCCTTACAACATAACAGGTGCACAGAGACAAAGAAATATGGCTCAAATGAAAGAACAGATCAACACTCTAGAAAAAGAACTAAGTGACAAGGAGACAAACTATCAGATGCAGAGTTCAAAACACTGGTAAGCAGGATGCTCATAGAAATGACTAAGTATGGTCAAAAAATAAAGAAATGAAGACTACACAAAGTGAAATAAAGGAAAATGTACATGGAACCAACAGTGAAGGGAAGGAAATTGGGACTCAAATCAACAATTTGGAACAAGAGGATGAAATAAACATCCAACCAGAACAGAACGAAGAAATAAGAATTCAAAATAATGAGGAGAGGCCGAGGAACCTCTGGGACAACTTTAAATGTTCCAAAATCTGAATCATAAGAGTGCCAGAAGGAAAGAGGAAGAGCAAGAAATTGAAAACTTAAACAAATAATGAAGAAAAACTTTCCCAATCTGGTGAAGGAACCAGACATCCAAGTCCAAGATGCTCAAGGAGTCCCAAGGGAGTTAGATCCAAGAAGAAACACACCAAGGCACATCATAATTAAATTATCCAAGATTAAAGATAAGAAGAGCAGCAAGAGAAAAGGAAAGTTACCTACAAAGGAGTTCCCATAAGACTATCAGCTGATTTCTTAAAAACAACCTTGCAGGTAAGGGACTGGAAGAAAGTCCCTTCTGGAAAGAAGTATTCAAAGTCATGAAAGGCAAGGACCTACATCCAAGATTATTCTATCCAGTAAAACTATCATTTAGAATGGAAGGGCAGATAAACTGCTTTCCAGATAAGGTAAGTTAAAGGAGTTCATCATCACTAAGCCCTTATTATATGAAATGTTAAAGGGACTTACCGAAGAAAAAGATCAAAACTATGAACAGTAAAATGACAACAAATCCACAACTATCAACAACTGAACCTAAAAAACAAACTAAGCAAACAACTAGAACAGGAACAGAATCACAGAAATGGAGGGTTATCAGCAGAGAGGGAGAGGGGAGAGAATGGGGGAAAAGGTTCAGGGAATAAGAAGCATAACTGCATAATTGGTAGGTAGAAAATAGACAGGGGAAGGTTAAGAATAGTACAGGAAGTGGAGAAGCCAAAGAACTTATATGTATGACCTATGGATATGAACTAAGGGCAGGAAATGCTGGCGGGAAGGTAGGGTGCAGGGTGGAGGGGAATGAAAGGGAGGAATAAAAGGGGACAATTGTAATAGCATATCAATAAAATATATCTAAAAACAAAACCTTAAAAAGATGGTGACTCAAAGCCTTGGCTCTTATTAAGTTGACAACTTTTTCAGGATAGCTGGCAGAGTTTCTCGTGCCAACTATACTACTGACCAAACAATGAGTCATAATAATGTGTAGTCTTCAGCAAAACCAGATGTGTCGCCAAGCATCGCAGGTGGGACATGCACAACACACCAAGAAATGTATTTCAAAGCTTTTCTGGAAAAACAAACTTTTCACCACTTAGGAGATGTTAAAAGGCTTTTCATATTTCCTACAAGAGCTTACAAATAGGAATTCTAGACAGAGTCAGCATCACATAGTAGATTAAGTTTCACCCATCTGAATATTGATGAGAAATGGGACAGGTGTCAATCTGTCATTGACCTGTCTCTTAACATTAGAACAAACATTTTGAAGTGATGACATCACTTATAAAGACAAAGTTTCAATATTTCTTCTCTGTTCCAGTCCACAAACCAGCTTAACTATTTCAGGGCACAAAGATTCACTAATATCTGTTGAATTATATATGGCAATGCAAAAAAAACCACCTCGTATGACGCTTCTGAATTAGGGTCAAATCCAAGGTAAGTTTAAGTTCCTATCAATTCTTCTCATGAAAAAGATTAACAGTGATCACTGTTTCATGAGCAGATACGAGATCCTTCATCTTCTTAACTTCATGTTTTCATAGGTTAGGACTGCATCTCACATGAACCTCTGTGGCTCGTATTGACTATGCAAGATACCTGTAATGACTAAGATGAGATATTACTTCTTTAATTTCTGCCCATGGGAAACTACTGTAAATGTAAAATGTCAACAGTGATGGTAATATTGTGAACCACCTCACTAATATTCTTTCAAATGAAACAATACTGAACACTTTGACATAATTATTTTTCACAGAAAAAGTTTAAAAAAAAGAGAAAGAAACTAGAGAACAGAAAATATTTTGTTTTTATTAGGTTCATAGAACCCTGAAGTATATCAATGGAATTCACGGAGTCTAAGAATAACTTATGTGGCAAAGTTAATGAAAGACTTTTGGGGGAGACAAAGATGACCGAGATATCCCACAGACAACCAGAAAATATTTTTTAAAGAAACACACTGATAGATGAGAATAATGACTTCAGGAAAGGAACTTAAGAATGCAGAAATCCTGACCAGGAAATTTTGGAAAAGAAACACTTCGGTGAAAGAAGTAGGTATACATACTTTAGAAATTGCATGGTAAAGGGGTTAAAAATAAAGTAAGAAAGGGAAATAGGACTCTGCCAAACACACACACACACACACACACACACACACACACTTCTAATAATTAAGGGGTCCAAAAAAGATACACGAGATAACAGAACAGAAATAATATTAAAACTATTATCCAAGCAAATGTTCTAAAATAAAAGATTCGAATCTGCATATTGAAAGCGCCCCCTGGAAACCAATGAAAACTAGCCCACAATGATCAGCCTCAACATACACACCTGTAAAACTGTTAGAGTTAATTAAAGGTAAACTGTGAAGTCTCACAGCCTCTATGTAAAGATCAAATACCTTTAAGGGGAACACAAGTGAACTGATACCAGACTTCTCAAAGAAAAATGTAAAAGCAAGAAAATAATGAAAGTACTTTTCAAAATATCAAAGGAAGATGTGAATCAAGGATATATATAATCAAGCTGTCTCTTAAAATCATAAAAAACTAAAAAATAAACGATTTTAAACATGCAAGAGACTTTGCATTCATAAGACATTCTTAAGGAATCAATCTATTCAAAAATGAACTTCATCCACTCAAGGCATGCCTGGGAGAACTTGAGCAGCAAGACCGGCAGAGCATTTAATATGTTTCACTGTGGATTTAGAAAAGTTAGAGATGGATTAAAGATGGTGGAAGAGTAAGTGGAAGTTACACTAACCTCCACCTAGGACAAAACTGGAATTACAACTAAATTATAGAGAAACCCTTTTGAATGACCAACTGAACACTAGCTGGAGAGAAGCTGTATAACCAAGGACAGACAGAAGAAACCACTTTACCACAACGTGACTGGTAGGGAGTGTGGAGGAGACACAAGAGGCCTGGCTGGGCTCCCACTGAAGTGGCTGAAGTTCCAAAGGGATATTTCAGTGGCCAAGGGGGTTCCCCCTGAGAAGTGCAGGGTCTAAACCCCAAGCTAGGCTCCCCAGCGTACAACACCAGAACCAGAAAAGGAATGCAAGTAGCATACAGCTATGAAAAAGTAGTAGGGTTTCTGTCCACCAGGAAGAGACAGCTGGAGAGGCTGAGAGCCTCTTAACGGGCCAATGCACAAAAATTCTGTTTGCACCCACTGCTGAGGGTAGGCAGAGTGGACTAGAGACACTTGAGGAGAGTCTGGGGCTGTTGGCTCCGGGGAGAGAGCTGAAGGATCAGCTGCCAGGATCCCTGTGCGGAGTCATTCCCCATACTGCAGGAGCCATGGTTCTCAGGCACAGCACTGCTCTCTGGATGGTATCAGCCTGAGGGGAAGCAGTAGCCCTTCCCATAAGAAATACTCTGCCCTGCCCTGTGGTGCTTAAGCCTGACTGCTGAGGAGTATAGCTGGAAGACATTCACTGATTAATCCTACAGAAAGCCTGCAAGCAGAGTCTGATCTCAGGGAGCTTTGAGACTTAGCTGACCCTCCCACAGGCCCAGTGCTGAAATAAGCCAGCCTTGGTGCACAGCTTGGTTCTTTCTGTACACAAACAGGTCCAGAGAGGGAGCCACATGCTGTGGATTGCTGATAGCTCTAAACAGGTTGCCCAGGGTCAAGCACAGTCAGGGTTTGGCTTAGGCATGCACCAGAGTCTTGCAGATCTACCTAACCCAGAGAAACAAACACAAAGAGCTGCCAAAATGGAAAGACAAAGTAACAAGCCCCAAATGAAAAAACAGAATTCCCCAGAAGACCTGGATGAAATGGAAGCAAGCAATTTACCAGATAGAGAGTTTAGAGTAATTTAGGTTATAGATTATCCTTTAGATTATAAGGATACTGAACACCATGAAAAAAAAAAGACGTATAAACCATAAAAAAAGGACCAGTCAGTAAAAAAGAATGCAATATCTGAAATAAGTAACACAGTGGCAAGAATAAACAGTAGGTTAGTTGAAGCAGAGGACTTAATCAGTGATTTGGAAGACAAGGTAGAAAGAAATACCCAAACAGAGCAGCAAAGAGAAAAAAGAATTTAAAAAAATGAGGAGAGCTTAAGAAACCTTTGGGACAACACGAAGCACAACAACATCCGCATCATTGGAATACTAGAAGGAAAAGAGTGAACAAGGGACTGAGAACCTGTTTAGAAATAATGATCAAAAACTTCCCTAATTTGGTGAAGGAAAAAGACATATAAGTCCTAGAAGCTCAGAGAGTCCCAAACAAGCTGGACCCAAAGAAGCCCACTCCAAGGCACATCATTAGTAAACTGGCAAGGCCTAAAGGTAAGGAGAGAACCCTAAAAGCCCCAAAAGAAAAGCAGGCAGCTACATACAAGGAAGCTCCAACTAGACTGTCATCTGATTTCTCATCAGAAACATTTCAGACCAGAAGGAAGTAGCACGAAATAACTAAAGTGATGAAAATTGAGGACCTACAACCAAGGCTACTTTACCCAGCAAGGCTATCATTTAAAATTGAAGGAGAAATAAGGAGCTTCCCAGACAAGGAAAAGCTAAAAGAGTTTATTAACACCAAACCAGCACCACAGCAAATGTTAAAGGGCTTGCTTGGAGTCAAGAAGAGGAAAAGAAGGAGAAGAAAAGAAGGAGGAGGAGGAGGAGGAAGGAGGGGGAGGGAGGAAAAGAGTAACAAAAAACTGGTACTTAACACATATCTATCAATAATCACCTTAAACGTAAATGGCTTAAATGCTCCAACCAAAAGACATAGGGTAGCTGAATGGATAAGAAAACAAGACCCACATATATGCTGCCTCTAAGAGACCCACCACAGATTAAAAGATCTACACAGATTAAAAGTAAAGAGATGGTAAAAGATATTTCACAAAAATGAAAAAAGAAAAAAAAAAGCTGGGGTAGCAATACTGATATCCAACAAAACAGACATTAAAACCAAGGCTATATATAGTAAGAGACAAAGAAGGACACTAGATAATAATAAAGGGAACAATCCAACAAGAGGATATAACCACAGTAAACAATTATGCACCCAGCATACAAGCTCCTGAACATGTAAAGCAAATCTTGAAGGACATAAAGGGAGAGATGGACAGAAACAAAGACATACTAGGAGACTTTAACACCCCACTGACTTCAATGGACATATCTTCCATGACGGTGATGGAAAACGACTTGACTTTGGGTGGTGGACACACAATGCAATATACAGATCAAAAGTTTTTCAATTTCTGCAAAAAAAATATTAGCAAACCGGATTAAACAATACATTAAAAGGATTATATACTATGACCAAATGGGATTCATCCCATAGACACAAGGATGTTTCAACATCTGTGAATCAGTGCCATATATCACATTAACAAAATAAAAGATAAAAACCATATGATCATCTCAATAGATGCAGAAAAAGAATTTGACAAAATTCAACATCCCTTTATGATTAAAAAAATTCTCAACAAAGTGGGTACAGAAGGAAAATACTTTTATGTAATAAAGGGCATACACGGAACACACACAGCTAATAACATAGTGAATGGTGACAACCTGGAAGCTTTGCCTCTACGATCAGGAACAAGACAAGGATTCCCACTCTAACTTCTATTCACCACTGCATTACAAGTCCTAGTCATAGCCATCAGAAAGGAGAAAGAAATAAGAGGCATTCAAATCAGAAATGAAGAAGTAAAATCCTCATTATTTACAGATGGCATGATACTATATATAGAAAACTCTAAAGACTCCACTAAAACACTATTACGAATAAATGAATTTAGTGAAGTTGTAGGATACAGAATTAATGTGTAGATATCTGATTCATTTTTATAACAATTATGTAGAAATTAAGAAAACAATCCCACTTACAATTACATCAAAAAGCATAAAATACCTAGGAATAAATTTAATAAAAGAGGTAAATATCAACAAAAGAATAAAAATAAATGAATTAAATTCCTAGCTTAAAACACTTAGCTAGGAAACAAGCAACAAAATAAGCCAAAAGAAAACATAAGAAAAAGAAAATAGAAACTGAGGTTAGAGAACAGAAAAAAAAATAATCTAAATATAATTAAAAAATCAAAATCTACTTTTTGGAATAAATTAACAGGCAAACCACTAGTAACCAAAGGAAAAAAAGGGAAGAAAGGCACAAATATACAAAACAAGAAATGGCAAGGGGGAAATAACCACTAAAGAAAAAACTGTAAGATTCTATTTTGTAGACATCACCGCAAATAAATTTAAAAGCCTAAGTAAAATGGGCAATTTACCAAATAAAGTTCACTAAAACTGAACTCCTTAGCAATAAGGCTGAAACAGACCATTTTCCTCAGAAGAAATAAAAGTCACTCAGTGACTACTTTACTGAAAAAGCACCTGGACCAGATGGCTTCACAAACTGAAGCCTTCAAAGTCTGGCTTGTTTAAATGTTCTGTGACGTTTTCCAGA
>VMDR010026060.1:0-14188 GCA_007922815.1 Macrotus californicus
AGGGGAAAGAAGGAGAGAAGAGGAAAGGAGCCAGGGTCATATTTTAGCATATTATGAATTATTTTCTACAAATAGATTCCTAGAAGTAAATGATTAAGATGAAGAGTATAAATATTTGAATGGTTTTTACATAAATTTCAAAATATTTTACAAAAGGGATATACAATTTTACAATATCATAGTGATTGAACATTGGCGCCATTGTTATTTTTTAAAATTATATCTCTTAATTATGATTTATCTACCTCCTCACTTTCTGGTACTTTGTTTTCTCTGGCTTTTCCCCTCACCTCTCGGTACTGCTCCTGTGAGGTTTCCCATGAACTTTGTGTCATAAAACCCATGCCTTTTCCATCCCTAGTTGGACTGGCTGCTCCCAGCAGGATCCACCATGGGTCACAGGAACCTTTTCAAGTGTCTTCTTTGATTCCTGACACCACATGCTCCTCATCTTCCCCCTCCCTGTCTACCAACTCCTACTGAGTCCCCTAACCAGTACCTTTTGCCTGATCCTTAAATGTTGACTTTCCTGCCCTCTTCCTGGTCATTCTATGAACTTCCCTAGGAGAGGGAATCAATTTCTGTGAGTTTAATTGCCACCCATACAGCAATGACTCCATGATATGTACCACTAACCCTGACCACCACTTGAGCTCCAGACCAACACTGCCACCCACCAACTCAGCTTCTCCACTGGGATGTCTCCTGGGAACCTCAAACCCACCTCTGTATAACTAAGTCATGATATTCCCACTCCATCCAACCTGTTTTTTCTCTGGAATTTCCTAACACAATAAAGGGATTGATCATGTATACAGTTGGCATCAAGCCCAAAACTTTGGGACTCTTAATCAAGAAAGAGAATATGAAGGGCAGAAGCAAAGAAGTAACCATGGACATGGTCTCACCTGGTTGCAGACGGGCTTGTACTTGAGCCCTGGCTTGCTCAGGATCATCTCCAGCAGTTTGTGATTGAAATTGGACACCCCAATGGACTTGGTTAAACCTGCCTCCTTACACTTCTCCAGGGCCTGGGGAGGAAGGGCACGTGTGGCAAACCTGTATTGTAGTTCAGCCCATTCATTTGACAGTGAACTTTTTAGAAACTAAGAATCTGTCTTAACATAAATCACAATTTGGCTCAATCAAACAGTTTTATCATTTAGATATATTACTTCCAAAAGTACTTTATTCTTTATGTCTTTGGGTCTGTGACATACACACTCAGAGCAATAATTAGACATTCAGATGCTTTTAAATTCCCCTCACCTCCCTGCCCCCTTCCATGGTGCATATTTTCCTGCCTAATGCATAATAATAGTTCTTTAACAAATGTTGTCATATCATAGTCAAGGGCAAAGAGGACCTCTTAGGTTTTCCACTAGTTGAAGGTTTTCTGCTCCCTCTGTCCTAGATTGCTGAAACAAGTGTATGGAATGAATTGCAGAAGGGCAGGCTTCACTGCCACCCTGCTAAGCTGACGGCAGCTTCCCCCCACCCCTGCTTTGTTTATCTGTCCTGGAATAGAGCTCTCACTCCTCTGGAGTTTGCTTCTGTCGATGCCTCTTCCAAGGGCTCCCAGGCTCTACCTGATCCGTGGGCAAAGGAACCCCTACTAGAACCACAGAAGTTTGCATTAAAAATAGACCTCAGCTGTGGTTCCATTTTGGTCCCTTGCTTTACAGCCATGAACTCCAAGGTACAGAGGAGCTCAGTGACATGTCTGAGGGCAGACACAGATGGGGTCAGAGGCCGTTTCTTCTACACCCACGCAGTGGTGTCTTCCTGTCACAGTGTGTTTCTGTGGCAGTAAGCAGAACTTACCTCCCACGTGTCACGCAAGTCCACTACATCTAAAATAACTTTCCCACTGGCGTCCTTTGGCAAAAGCTCCTCTCCAGGCTGGAATGCAGGGAACAGGAAGAAAGACTTTTTTTAAACGATGGTCTTCCTGCTGCCTAAGCACCTTGGTGACACAGCCTTCAATGTGCTGTTATTACTTAGCAGCATGTCTGTGTGTGTGTGATGTATAAGAGAAGGCTTTGGGGAAAAAAGATCAGAATCACTTGAAAGACTGAAGGACAATACCTCTCCCTCAATTACCCCAACCTTCTCGTCCACACCCCACCAAATATACTTCACTAAGAATGAGTTCCCCCACAGGTGGAATACATTTTGTTTCACTAGGACAGGCTTGTTTGTATGATGGGCTTTCCCTTTCCTGTTAAGATTGTGCTTTAGTTCAGTTTCTGATAACTCAACTCAGAGACAGTGAGAACACCAGATGTGCTCAGCGGATGACTACTGCAATGAGAAGCTGGACCAGCGATGCCCAAAGGAGCCCAACTGTGCGATATGAACCACCGCAGGATGCCTCTCTCTGCATTGGGCTGAGGGTCCATATTCAAGGAACCCTCCCACTAAGAGGTGTGGATGTCCCATTGCATCGCCACGATCTTTTGTAACTCAGCTTTCTTGAGGGCCCGCATCACACAGGGGCCACAGACAGGAGCACCTCACTTAGACATGGAGGGCTGTGACCTCAACACTGTGAGGTGGAGGCAGTGAGATCATTGCATTGCCATCCTTCTCAAGGCTCTGGGACGAGGACACAAAGTCTTGATGGTGAGGTGACACGACTATCAAGGAGAGCTCATTCAGTAGTTCTAGCTCTCCCACTCAAATCTACCTCTCTCAGTGAGAACCCAGAACACCTGGCTGGCATGAGATAGTGGAGGGCAACAGCAGTGATGAAATACTCTTGGGCATGACAAGGAACACAAAAGCTGACCTTCAAAGCTATTGGCATATGAATGATGAAGAGATCTACATAGTCCAGTTGAAGTTTCTTCAGTGATCTTTCCAGGGCTGGTCGAACCAGTTCTGGTCGAAGGAAAGTAGCCCAAAGCTGCAGTAACCAAAAGAAATTAAAAAATGTCTTATGACATCACACTTTTAGGAACCAAAATTGAACGTCATATTTAAGAGACTGAGATGTGAGTAACAAACATGTGTGGTGGTGTAAAAATAAGAATTCTGAGGCTAAATTTATGTATATATGAGCTTCTTCACGGATTACTGAGGTTTATTTGAGTGACTGTAAGAAAACTACAAATAAAACAGATGGGCCAGGAAAAGCAACCGAAAGGTTTCAAGGATAAGAAAAGTCATCTCTGAAAGGACAGTCAAGACAGGTCAGGCAAGGGAAATGGAGCCCACTGCCCTGCGGAACAAATGCCCGGACACAGGGCTGCCGAGAGGCTCTCATTCTGAGAACAAGCCATCATTGCTGTAGACACCGTAGGACCATGCGGTAGAGCCCACAGCTCTCTTTCCATTGGAAGCAGGGTTTTCCACCTAAGAAAACTCTTACAAATTTCAGTGCTGACTTGAAAACAGTATTTCCTAGTCAGACTCCCCTCTGTGTCCACCTCACTCGGATATTTCCTGAGGGAATCTGCTGGAGAATGAAAGAAGTGGACCCACCCTGCAGTGGCTCCGCCATTCTGCACAGGAGATGAAGAAGGTGAGTATCTTACTCCTATTTTACATGTGAATGTGACCCGTATTCACAGAGGCTGAGAAACTCTGTCCCACCCTTAACACGTTCCAGAGCAGAGCAACCCTTTCCTCTTTTCTGTTTTTCTATATGGGCCTTTACAATATTAGGAGGTCAGTAAATTATCCAACCAATACCAAAGCTTTTTGCTTTTTTTGTCTTCTGTTTTTTCAAAATAACGTGTCTGCTCTGACAGCGACCCCTCGTCACCCACGCACAGCACCTTGGTGGTGTAGAACACGTCCTCTCTCCTCACAGTGCCATCTGCGATTTTGTCTCGAATGGCCTGGCCGACCTCCTCCTCGTTCTGATAGGCGTATGCTGCGTCGATGTGACGGAAACCTACATCGATGGCCACTTTGGTGGCCTCAGCAGCCTTGCTCTTAGGAACCTATAAAATATAAATAAGGAGGGTTGGCAATTAGCCTGACTCAGAGAGAAGCAATTTATTGCCTTAAGAGTACGTTCGCCAGCTGTTTCCATGTGCCTCCTCTTCCCCTGTGTGAGTCCCAGACAGCCTCGGGGACAAGCCTGTACCCAGGAGGCACGCATTAAACTCCAGTTTATGTAAACTCTACAAACTTATAAACTGGGCTTATGAACCCTGCCTCTCATCTGAAATGAACTAGTGGAACGGTCTTCACATGCGACATGGAAACTCAGGTCACTCAGCAGGGAACTTGTCCAATGCGCCCAGGAATGAAACAGTGCCTGGCACTCTCCCCACTCAGTCTCCCACGTGGGGGTTCATGGTGCTGTGTGCTCAACTTTAGGACCTGCCTGGTTCAAGAACCTGGTACTCAGTGACAGAAACCTTTACCAGGTGACCCAGGAAGGGCTCCACCCAACTCAATGCCATGGCTGCCCCCTAGTCATGCGGGGTCCCTGCCAGCAGATCCTGAGTTGATAAGGTGATTACTATGCAGACAGTGATGACTGATCCTGCTTTTCAGAAGAAGATAGAGTGGTCTCTCTATGCTGATGGCAGGGAGGGGCATGTCTGCAGTTCAGGCAAGTCACTAGGGCAGCTCTTGGTGCTTCCATGCCTGGGAACAACCGTGAGTGAACAATATAAGCAACTACCACTGGGTGAGGGTGTGGTCACCCGGGGCACAGGCTTGTCAGTAGTCACCCCATTAGGTAAGCACCCAGGCCCACAGAAGTACTGCCTGCATGTGCCTGGGGCCTAGAAGGGCTGGCAGTGGGGACAAGGAGGATTATCGTGGCCTGGGACCCAACTGGAGCAGTAGGGAATTTTCAATCTTGCTTTTGTTTTTGTCGTCTTTGTACAGATATACACATAGATTATTTAATGAAGACATCATGAACAATTTCTAAACCTCATTCCAACTTTTAAAAGGGGTCTTTAAATTAATTGCCCTTGCCCATAGGAAAACATGAGAACCCTCTGTCTGAAGTCCCTCCTCTCTACTTCAGGCAACTTTCCGTCCTCCATCTTCAGTCCGCCCCACCTTCTGTCTCACACCCAGGGCAGGAGGCCTGCGCAGGACCACCCCTCAGTCAGCATCAGAGCTTTGAGGAAAGGACTGAAGCAGCTGTGTGCCTCTTCTACTTGAACGAAGCCGGTCCCCCCTGCCACTCACCAGCACCTCTGTTTCTGACATCACACCTCACTTACGCTCAGCTCAGCTCCTCCTTGAAGCCTTCCCAGAACACCCCAGTAGCACCAGCCGCCCTCTTTCCAAATATCTCAACTGCCCTGGGCATTTAGTGGTATAATACCTAGTTTTGTTAGGTAGCTCTTCATCGTGCTTCAAGTGCCTTTACCTGGCAGTCAGAACCCCAGAGAAGCACAACTGTTTGCTGTGTGGACTTTCTCCACTGCTAGGGTATATTCTCATATCAAGTAGGACTTTACTCTTGATTGTGGAATTGGTTCATTGGTTAATTTAATTAATAATTACCTATTCTACCTGGACTATTTTGATAGCTACACACATAAAATCAAAAAGCTGATTGATCCTTTCTTCCTACCAAGCCAAACACTGATAAGTAAATTCCAATATTTATCCCAGCCTCTGAGGCAGCTAAAAACAACATGCTGGTTGCACAGGCAGGGGGTTACATGAGGCTGTCCCCTGGTCTGCATCAGAACTTATATGAAAGGACTGAGAGGACAGGACACCTGAGCCACTTCCAGGAAAACCTACAGCAACAGCAGGTGGTGCAGAAGCAGCTGCTGCTCCTCCCCTCACCACACAGGCTCTGCCTGGGGGCACAGTCGGCACATTTGCACAGCCTGCCTCAGAGTTCCAGTGCTCAATGCCTTCATGACTAAGGCTGAGACCCTGAGTTTGCCTGTTTCCAGAAAACGCACCTGACTGGGCAAAAGCAGTCACAGGCACAGAGGCTGGACCATGCTTCTCATTCCTGCCATTACCCGCAGTCACCTGTTGATGAGGTTGAAGGAGTTGCATTTAGAAAAGAACTCTGGTTAGGGTGTAAAAGAAGTTTCCAGTTCACTTTGCACCTTTTATACTGTACTAAGCAGATGTACACGTTTCTTTTATTCTTGTGAGGGGATTATGAGATTTTTTTTTCCTATTCTCTGCCTTTAACAAATGTATTGGGTTGGCCAAAAAGTCCATTTAGTTTTTTCCATTAAATAAAAGTCATATTTTTTTCATTTTCACCAATAACTTCATTGATTTGTAAATTTTGAGTGTATAGGCTATCTCCTACATGGTATAACGTTGACTGTTCTCAATTAGTGTCTCGATTTGATCACTATCAACTTCAACTGGTCTACCTGATGGTAAAGCATTGTCCAGCCAGGAGTCTCCACCAAGAAACTTCGCTGACCACTTTTGACACATTTGACCATTCACAGAACCTTCTCCATACACTGCACAAATCTTTTCTCGCATTTCAGTTATATTTTTACCTTTCTTGAATAGATAAAGCCTCATATGCCAAAAATGTTGTGTATTTTCTTCCATCTTCAACATGAAAATGGCTACACAAAAATTTACCAATTTTGATCATTTTTTTAATGGAAACTGATATGGCAGCTGGCATTAAAATACAATCTAACAAATACATTGTCACAAATAGAATGTAACAAATAGTCACAGTACAATCTAACAAAGTTGTTTCGAATGAAGTTAAAGACAACTAAGGATGACTAGAGCCATCTTACAAAAACAAAAAAAACTTTTGGGCCAACCCAGTGATGAAGTCAGATGTCACGTGTGTAAGACATGCCCTGAGTTTAAGCTGCAGCAGTGGTTACATGGACAGCCATGTTACTGCGAACAAACCAGCCCTGTCTGACAGCTATTAGCTATTGATATTTTATGTCATCGCTCTACAGAATGGATTGGCCTCTGTCACTTACGGGGGCAAACCCTTCCAGGCAACCCCAAAGCTGCCCCTCCCCCACCATGACCAGAGTTTGACCCTTTCAGGACACGGCAGTCAGCCACACAGATGAGTGAATACAAGTGATGAGAAGCCCAGGCTGACTGCGTTGTTACTTGTGCCTCCTCGGGCATCCTTTCTGAATGCCTAATGCTTGGAGCAATAGTGGCTCCTTGTATGACAGAAGTTTCAATAATAGAAACTTATTTCCAGCCCCACAAACCCTCAGCAAATCTGCCAGATGCAGTCACGATCGTTGGCCTCTCCTTCTGGGCCCACTGCCCATCGGGAGTCCCAACAAAGCGCAGAGTGACTCTGACCGAGGAGCAGATGGGTCCAGTAAGAGTAGCCAAGCTTAGATTTTAAACAAGTAAGAAATAAGAAGAATCATAGCACTTACCTGGGCCAGTTGTTGAGGGATTAAAGAAGATAATGCAGGTAAAGTACTTACAATACATGGTAAGCATTCCATATACGTTAAGTAACCCAAACAATAATAACAACAATAACAATAGAGGAAATCCACCCTCGGAATTAGCACCTCTGACTCCCCAGAGACAGCAGCTCATCATCCCACTCAGTACAAAGTCAGAGGTGGTGAAGTGAAGGCCACATGAGTTCTTCCAAATCACCCAGGGTGTACTAGGCCCTCATAGGGTTGTTTGCCCTCCGGTCACCTGGGTTTACCTTACATCATCAGAAGCAACAGTGCCAAATCCAAGCACTGGCATGAAATGCCCATCATTCAGTTTCACAGAACGACTACGTTTGAGGTCCATTGCTGTTTACAGTCCTGGGGAAGCTGACTCTGTCTTTCCTTCCTTCTGCTGACTGCCAACCAAGTACAAGGCGGGGCTCCAGCATTATTTGTTTTTACCAACCACAAGCGAGGCGGGGCTGGGATTGTAGCTGCCCAGGATTCTGCATTGAAAACAAATCAGTTCATTGTGTTCTTTGTATCGCTTCCAAGTCCTGGCAGGCACAGCTCCAAGGAGAGCACACGGAAATGTGGAAATGTCTCGCACTTTGCTGGAGCTGGATTTTCTCTCCAGCATTGCTGACCCTGAACTCCTAAATTAAAAAAAAAGAAAAAAGAAATTCAACACGTCAAGTTGTCCTTGATAATCACAGCTGACTTACACAAGATGAAATATAGTCATGGTGGTCATTTCTAAATGCTATCTACTACAGGACCTTAGTTAAGTCCCTCATCCTTCATTTGGTCAAAAATATCATCAAAAAGACATTATTCAGAGTCTCATAAACAAAGCTCGATCATGGTATCTAGCACACATGTAACAAAATTCCTCAAGAATCCCAACCCTTAATTTCACTATATATTTCCCTGTATCAAAACCTCATTCCAACTTCTGATTCTCTATGGTTTCTTTCTTTGAATCTTTTGGGCAAGAAAATAATTGTCCAAGCTCCAGGATAAATTTTGTAGTGGTGCCTTTGTTCGGGCTATGCCTCCTGCTGGAACAGCCTCCTCAAGTCCCCACCTACTTGCTTCAGCCTCGTGAACTCCGGCTTTCCTAAAAGCTCATGCACCTGCCCACATCTTTTATGACTTCGCCAGAAGGGCAATCACTCTTTCCTGTGTGCCCTTGCATTGTTACAGCCTCTATTAGTGCAGTTCAGAAAACCAAATTAGTGAAATTACCCTCTCAACAAATAAGAAACTTCTGCTAGCTAAAACCTCTAAGCATTGCTTTGTTTAATGTTACTATTTTGCCCTGCTTCCTTTGCAGTCTGCCACAGGATGTAACATTGTGGTGTATTTTCAACGCATTCCTCTGGCTGGTCAAGGTCAGAATTCTACCAGATTCTATTATTCCATATATTTAGTATTCATCACAACTATGAATTTGAAGAGTATAACTTTTATATTTTTATTGTGAAAGGGCTACATTCTGTGTCAGGTATCAAGAAAATTCTCGCAATTGATGTTAATAGCTTTGAACACATCATTTAACATGCTAGAAATTTGTCTAATGCCCCTGCATATTTACCTGTAGTTTGCACTAAATACCTTACCAAAGTGCAGAGACACTATTTCTTCCTTTCTTCCTGATTCAGCAGCCTAGGAACTTTGTCAGTAAGAGAGAATGAGTCAATTTCTTCCTTAGTGAAGGCATACCAGACTCCCAGGCTCCCTGCTTCTCCTTTAAAAAGATCTCATACAATTTGCATTTCAACATTATCCAAAAACATTTCTACAGACTGACATCATGCCTGACAGCATATGGTTTTCAGAATCCATCTTCCCTTTCCAACGAGAAACATATTTAGTGTTTGCTTCAGACACCTCTCCTGTTTTCTAAGATTTCTCAAAGAGAGAAATGAGAGAAGATGCTCTCCGGGTACCAGCTCATGGCCCATTAGCAGAGCAGCGGCCACATCAAGTTTGCCCCAAGGGTCCCTGCCACCTGCTGTATATGCCCTGGTGTAACACTCTCCTAGAGTATAGGTGGGTGGTTCTTGTGACTTGCTCCTAAATGATAGAATATTATAAGGTAAAAGGATATGATTTTCATTAACAGGTTATACAACATTGTGATGTCTACCTCCCTGATCAACTCTATTGCTTCTTGGCTTGCATACTTTGATAAAATAAGGGGCATGTTGGAAAGGTCCAGATGGCAAGGAGTTGGGGGTAGCTTTTGGACACTGGCCAGCAAGGAACTGAGGCCTTCATTCCAATGGCTCCCAAGGAAAAGAATTCTGTCAGTCACCGTTTGGAAGCAGACCCTTCCCCAGCTGACCCTTCGGGTGTGACCCCCACTTTGGCTGACACCTGGATTGCAGCCCACTGAGGAATCTGAGTAGAGGATCTAGCTCAGCTGTGCCACACCGCATCGCACATCATGACAAACTTAGCGACTAGAAACTGCTACAGGGAGACAGGTAAAACGGCAGTTATAAGTCAGCATAAGGAGACAGGATGCACAGAGTCCTAGGAGAACATGTGATAGAAGGCAGGTCGCCCAGGCTGAGTGTGCTAGAGATGCTTTTACAGTGACCTCTGCATGATTTTATGATGGCCTCTGAATGTTCAAGAATTGTATGAAAGTGTATTTCATTTAATAATACAGGAGTGGGGACCCCCAAAAGGAATTTATTCATTAAAAAATTGTGTATTTATTCTCACATGTTTAAACTTCAGTCACCTACAAAGTACTCTCCATTTGATGCAGTATACCTACTGAGATGGTTTTACCACTGCCTGAAACAGTTTCTGAACTTGTCATTTTTGATGCCTGTTAGTGCTTCTGCTGTTTTTTGTTTCACCTCTTCCACATTGGCAAAATGTTTCCTCCTGAGGACTATTTTTATCCAGGGAATCAAAAACTGTTGCTCAGGTAAGATTGGGTGAATAGGGAGGGTGGGGCATGGGCGTCACACTGTTTTTGGTCAAAAACTGCTGAACACTCAGTGCCGTATAGATAGGTGCACTCGTAAATCACCCATATGAAACAGACCAACACATTGAAAGAGTCTTCCAAAGAATTCCCTGGAGCTGAACGCAGCCTCTCACAACAACACCAGCTGGCACACTGGTACAGATGGGTTCCTAGAATGCTCACCTAGTAGGGGAAGCCTGTACTACATGAGGCTCACCCTCCAGAAGAGAATTCCAGTTTTTTGAGTCCCTTCTTGTACATATTTAATTGAGTAGCTATACTGTGCCAGACATAGTTGTAGGCATTATGAACAAAACAAATAAAAAATAAATCTCTGCCCCTGTGGACGTGATGTTCCAGTAGGAAGACAATAAACTAATTAACATAGAGAATAAAGATCATGTTACATGATGAGAAATGCTGGTCAAGAGAAGTAGCTACTGCAGATCTTCAGGAAGTATGAAGAGAGGGCATTGTGAGATTTCTTGATCCCTATCAGGGACTCCTCACCTTTCTCTTCCTCTGAGTCCCTGCCCCACCATGCCTCACTTTCCTGGACATTGGTGCACTTTTTCCCTACCCTACTTAGTCCCTCTTCTATTTCCCTTGAAAGCCAGGACCAAACAGTGCCCTGGGTAAGATTTTTTTCTCCTTCCTGAGCAAATCCCAGCAATCAGCATCACCCTTGTAGCTGGACCAAGGGAGAGGCTTGCTGGGCTTTCCTCTCGGGGCCCAGCCGCAAGGATCAAGTGCTGTCTGAGAAAAGGCAGGATGGTTTTAAAGCATTTTGCTGGGATGGAAGAACAATAATTACTGACACAAATCCTAAGAAAGTAGGATGGAGTACAAGTTACTTTAAAAGGAGATTAACCAAAGAGAGGACAAAGCTCAGTTAGGTTTCTGCGATACTGAGGGGTGTTGAAAGAAGTATTTATGTGGCACAGGAACAAAACTTTGCACACAGAACAGAGTCCTCCCTGAACAGGTGGGAATCCATTGTCAAGCATCAAAAATAAACTGCCTAATAAGCTGAGAACCTGTTTCAACCTGACTTCACCACTCATACACACAGAGCAGGGATGGCCTTCAGGGCTCTTAACATGACTCCTGAAGAATCTGGTTAAATCCATGCCCCTTCTCACTGGCCACACGAGCAGGGTCACCCCCAACAACGTGTCTCTGTTCTGGGCCTCTTCACCGGCCCTCACTCCTAGGCCAGACCCCACCGCAGCCGAGGCCTCCTGTTCTGGGCCTCTGGGCTCCCTAACCCAGGTCAGCCATTACAAGCAGAGGCTCTGTCTCTACATGTCCCTGCTGTTGGAATAATATGACTAGGCCCTTGCCAAGTTCTCAGCTAGGACAGCATCTGAGTCATACAAGATGTGAACTCCCAGCTGAGGTTCCCCCAGAGCTGCGTGATACTCCCTCCTTCCCACCACTTGCATCTCAGCTCCAGTGTCACCTCCTCATGGTGGTCTTTTCCGCTGGATCCCTCTAATCAAACTACACTTCCATTCTCCATGGCTTCTCTCCAACTCACACAAGTTCAACTTCCTCACAACAACCACCACTCTGAAATAACCTTCTCTACTCATTTATTTGCTAATCATATGGTTGCAAGCATATTGGATTATTCAGCACTAACCCCTTCACCTAGAACAGTCCTCAGGTGTAACTGTGCTCAATAAATATTTGTGGAATGAATGCACAGTCACATTTGTTAGTTTCATTAGTCTCTGTTCTTAGATTCTGTGATTCCAAAACTGCTTCTAAATCTTTACTGAAAATTTCATCCCAAACTGTGCTCTGCTCTGGAAAATTGACAGGCCCATCTCACATGAGGAACAGAGTAACAGTATTTTTCATCCCTCCCTTCAAGGCCGGTATTGATGACAGCAGTGACAGTTTTTAGCAGGTACAGTTGCACCCAGCTGAATGACAAGCCTAGTCACATTGAAAGCAGCAACACAGCAGGCTGTCATGACAGGTGACCACAGGGGCAGAACACAAACAGCTTGATCATAAACATCCTTAAGGAGTTTTCAAGATCGCAGGAGACACTTTGAGGGCATAGCTCCAGCCACAAGCCAGCCAGGAAGACAGAAATCATGCTGAAAATTTAAAAAGAGGAAATTCAAGATGAGGAACTGGTATTCAAATTGTGGGAGCATCGGGAAAGCCAATCAGGGAACAATGAAACCACCCAGAGATTCACAGAAACAGGTACTTGCTGAAGAAACTTGCAGAAACTTGCTGCTCATGTAGCTAAGACACAAAGGAAAGGACAGTTACGAAGCCCAGAGTTGTTTGGGGGGTGGGGAGAAGCAGGGGTGTCCACTGGGAGGGCGTGCAGGTATGGTGGTCCCACTGGGTGGGAGTTAGAACTACTGACAAGATGGAAGCTTCTGTTGCATTTCTCAAAAAAAGGAGAAAAATCACCCCAACATGTCCTTCCATTTCTAGTCTCTCCTCAGTGCCTCTCAATACCCAAACCCAACTGGAAACCAACAGACAGAGCAGCCAGGACACAGCCTGAGGAGGCCAGCCCTCCCAGCTACGGCCACAAGAAAAGCTTAGAAAGGGTCTGAAGGCCAGCAGTATAATGTCAGTCAATCCAGCTGCTCCCGGCCCAGTGTCCTAAATAGGGTACTGATGAAATACAGCCTTCTTTTGTACTTCATGCAGATGAGAGCAGAACATTAGATTTCATAATCATAAGGATGTGAACTGCTTGGGTAACTAGAATATGTTAAAACTTGGGGAACTGCTAACATTCTTTAATATTCATAAGAGGGTGGAAGCAAGGGAGGGAGGTGGGATTGGCTGGGGTGGGGGGGATTGATGGGGGAAAAATGCAGACGACTGTAAATGAACAACAATAAAGTAATAAAAAAATTTTAAAAAGAAGAAACTATAAAAAAAAAGAGTCAGGTCACCTTTGTCAAAAGTTAGGATTAGCACAGGTGGGGCTATAATCCCATGTCCTAACAAGATTCAGTTCAGCAAATATTTGCAAAACCCTGCTCCTAATTTTTTTTTTTTGAGGTCATGCATATAGGAGCAAGTCTAAGAGCTCTGAAATTTGTTTGGCAGGGCTGTATCCTTAAATCTTTCCCTGCAACTGAAATGGCAGCAACCATCTTTGAAACAAGGACACAGGAGTAATTATGCTGGATCTCGAAGCCTGTAGTCCCAGGGTTAAATTCCTTCCCAAGCCCAGCCTAGGAGCCCAAGCATTATGCTGTGGATTACACTGCAGCAAACATCAGGAATGTGAGTACCTGTGGCTCTGCCATCTGTCAGTTATAATGTGCTTGGCCAAAAGAGCCCAACAGATGAAATATCTGGCTTTTTTAAGGTGCAGGCAGGAGAAACTAAGAAGAGCACACCAGTCTTGTTAAGTTAAGCAGGTTGAAATCAGAGCAGGCTAAGGTATCTGGATATTGCATGGCAGGGTTCCAGAAAACAGGAGTGAGATAGCATAGGAGTCTCAGAAATGTGCATAGGAGACCCCTGGACTGTATGACTAAATACTGAAATGTGAAAGCCCACAAAGGCACACAAACAGGATGAGGGAGCTATTAGTTGAACAGTTCCCAGAGATGACAGAGAGCTAGGGCATGTTTGAGTTCTAACCAGCCAGAGTGAACAATCTTTGTTGAACACCCATGGAATTTAGTACAGACCCTAGAAGATTAATATTTTAAATTCTAGAGGAACCACAAAAAAGATTAAAAGAGATAAGCTAATAAGACAGGAAGTAAGCTAAACACACAATTAATAGAGTGGTAATAGAAAAGAAAGCAGAAAACATAAAGCAAAGGAACGAAGAACAGACAAGACA
>VMDR010026061.1:0-14187 GCA_007922815.1 Macrotus californicus
CCCGACGTGACCCCATGCAACTTTTACTCACCTCCCTGAAGCAATTTCATTTTAAAGTGATGACATATCAAAACCATTTTTCATTGTAATGAAATCACTATGAAACAAACAGCATTTGAAAAACTAAGCTACTAAGACCTTTCTTCACTTTTTTTTTTCTATCCAAACACAAAGAAATACACCTAAAATTGTGTAACTAGATAGTTTCTTCTCTGATAGGTAAGATTCCCATTTCAAAACTAAAGATGTAAGGTCAGAGATAGTGACTCATTCAAGATGGTTCTTTTCTGGTATTCCAAACAGAACACACTGTCCATCTAACTGTTCAGTTTCTGGGCCTGATGCTCTTTACGTTTGTTCCTCATCTTTCTGTGCTTACCCTGGAGCACAGGAGAGCCTGGTCACAACAGATAAGTTGTGGAGGTTCCATGATAATTGAATATTTGGCCAAGCAGAGGCAACACAGACACTAGAGGGTGGGAGGAAGAAAGAAGCAGCCTAGTTTTCATTCTCAATCTTTCTCTCTTAGTGTTTCCCTCCCTCCTCCCTCTGTCTTTGGATAGAATCCCTGGTAATAGACTGAGACTTCTGCCAGTGACTCTTGTCTCTGATATCAAATAACACCACTTGTTCTGGCTTAGAAAAAAATTTGTTTTCTCTTGCTATTTTCTAGGCTAGTTCATCACATCCAGTGTGAATGTTCTCTCTTTTTTTAAAGTATATTTTATTAATTATGTTATTACTGTTGTCCCATTTTTTTCTCCCCTTTATCCGCTTCTGCCCTGCACTACCCTCCACCCTCCAGCATTCCCCCTGTTAGTTCATGTTCATGTATTATAAATATAAGTTCTTTGGCTTCTCCATTTCCCACACTATTCTTAACCTTCTCCTGTCTATTTTGTGCCTACCAATTATGCTTCTTATTCCCTGTATCTTTTCCCCCATTCTCCTCCCTCTAACCTCCCAGCTGATAACCCTCCATGTGATCTCCAGTTCTGTGATTCTGTTCCTGTTCTAGTTGTTTGCTTATTTTGTTTTTGTATTTTCTGGTTGAGTTGTTGATAGTTGTGAATTTGTTGTCATTTTACTGTTCATATTTTTTATCTTCTTCATTTTCTAATAGAAGTCCCTTTAAGATTTCATATAATAAGGGCTGGATGATGATGAACTCCTTTAACTTGATCTTATCTGGGAAGCACTTGATCTGCCCTTCAATACTAAATGATAACTTTGCTGGATAGAATAATTTGGATGTAGGTCCTTGCTTTTCATGTCTTTGAATACTTCTTTCCATCACCTTCTTGACTACAAGGTGTCTTTTGAGAAATCAGCTTATAGTCTTATGAGAACACTGTTGTAGTTTACTGTCTCTTTTTCTCTTGCTGCTTTTAAGATTCTCTCCTTATCTTTCATCTTGAATAATGTAATTATGATGTGCCTTGGTGTGTGCTTCCTTGGGTCCAATTTCTTTGGGACTCTCTGAGCTTCCTGGGCTTCCTAGTAGTCTATTTCCTTTGCCATACTGGAGAAATTCTCCTTCATTATGTTTTCAAATAAATTTTCAATGTCTTGCTATTCCTATTCTTCTGGCACCCCTATGATTCAGATGTTGGAACATTTAAAGTTGTCTGTCCCAGAAGTTTTTAAGCCTCTCCTTATTTTTCTGAATTCTTGTTTCTTCATTCTGTTCCAGTTGGATATTTATTTCTTCCTTTTTTATCCCAAATTTTTTATTTGAGTCCCAGTTTTCTTCTCTTCATTGTTGGTTCCCTGTATATTTTCCCTTATTTCACTTTTATAGCATTCATTTCTCTGTTCATTTTGTGACTGAACTCAACCATTTCTGTAAGCATCCTGATTACCAACGAGTGTTTTGAACTCTGCATCTGATAGGTTGTCTATCTCTTCATCACTTAGTTCTTTTTCCGGAGCTTTGATCTGTTCTTTCATTTGGGCCATATTTCTTTGTTGTGGTGCACCTGTTATATTGTAAGGAGCAAAGCCTTAGGTATTCATCAGGGTAGGGCAACCCACATTGATGTGTTATGGCTCTGCATGTGGGTGGGGGGTTAGAGAGGGAACAATGCTGCTTACTCACTTCCTTAGCTCTCACCCCACTTTCCATCATTTCCCTTGCTTCCCACAAGCAAATTGGGACTTTCTGGTGCTGACTCCTAGGTGGGTGGGTGTCCTGCAGCCATTCAAGGCTGGGCAGGTTCACATGGGATTTGGGCAGACAGAAGAAAATTTGTGGAGCTGTTGGGATGTCTGATATGCCTTTATTCTGGGGTGTGATGATTTAAGTGTGCAGCAAGCCATGAGTCACACTGCAGAAGTCATGACTCCCTTACATACTAAATGCACACAAAGCCAGAAAGATGCCAATACTGACCTTCTAGCTATATAACAGAGCTTTATTCTATGCATGTGGGCCCTGCCTCAAGGTTATGACTTAATATGAACACTGCTAAGTCATAGTTGCCCAGACATCTGGGTGGGGGAGCCCGACTGACTTCATTTTTCCTACATTCCACACCTTCAGGGTTCCTCACCCTACCATCTATGTGAGGGTATCTTCCTTGAAGGTTCCTTGGTGAGGAGGGAAGAGCTCTGCACATAAATACCACAAAAGCAATACAAGTTGCAACAGATGCAACCAAAACACAAGTGCTGCCACCCAGGACAGCAAGGACCCACAGCCATTCAGTAGTTAAGGATGCCTACCATTCCTGCAGGGGATCACCTGTTAGAAATTCAATGGCACGAGTCTCAGAAGTTAATGCCCTTAGAGCTTGGCTAACACACAACAGTGAGCCCCAACTAGGCGCATACTCCACCTTGTGATGCAATGAGCATGTATAAGGCCATCCGATTCTATAAGGCTACCTTTCTTAATTGATATACTTACTCATTTAAGAGGCTCAAGGAATCATGTGTTGCATTGAATGCATGAATAGCATGCAAAACCAAAGCATTATCTCAGCCTCAGTGACTACAGAAACAGATTGAGGAGAAACAATGGCTAATGGGTAGTTCCACCAGGGGTAGGCTTTACTCGGTGTCATGGCTCAAACATTTCCCAATTGGCTGGCCAGATTGCAAGAGTTTTCTGAACTTCATCAGGCAAATAAGATCACTCCCAGGTACAACAGCCAGTCCAATTTCCATGTGAGCCACACACCCAGAGGGCCCCAGTAGGAGCTACAGCCCATGCATTATTCCATGCCTCCCAGTAATGCTTAAGAGTCTGAATCTGACACAGGCCTGTTAGAGTCCATCCCAGTTGGGTTTTGAGGTTCAAAATACAGAGGGGAGCTGGTCCCGCTAACTCCACAGTCTCAGCCATGAGCTACCTTGAGTCATCACATATTGGGTAGCCAACTTACAGCCAGAGCCAGTCATACCGTTGCTCTGCCCCAGTATAGATATCAATCCAGGTCACATTCCACAAGGGATATACACAGTTCCACTGGTCCTGTAGCCAAGTCCAATTTGAGACAGAAGCTGGAAAGATGTACCATGGGAGGCTGGGAGCTGTGTTCAGGGTGATTTCAGTGCAGACCCAGTACACTGATTGGTTAGCCACTGAGGCATAGGTATGTACTCAGTCCAGGAGGGAGCTAGTTTGTAGTCTATGGGCAAAAAGACAAAACAGTTATTGCAACTAACAATGGCAAATCACAACCCTCAGGCAATATACAAACAAGTTTCTGGTTAGCCAATAAGACTGGTGGAGGGAGCCTCCCTGGGCGCAGATACCACACCTTTTGCGCTTTTACTAGGGGTTCAGCGTCTATTTGCAGTAACAGTGGAAAAATCATAATGGGCCTTAGGGATATCACAAAGTTGCCAGGGAGCAGTGTTTCATGGTCTGCTGGTCCTGGCTATGTTACCCACAAGACTACAGGCCATGACCCAATTAGCCAGGACACTATTTGCAAGTTTCTTTCTACCCATTGTCCCCAAGAAGTGACAAGGGCCACCCAACACATGTGGGGGGCCTTTATCTCCGTGGGCCACATCCAAGTGACCATTTGTCTGCACTCCAGGCCCTCAGGTGCAACAGAATATTTCCTTGTTTCCCCATGCCTGGTTTTAGCAAAGCATCCCTAGTCTGTACTTGTAGCTGAATTGGGGTAGCAGTCCAGTAGAGTAATGCTTCCACTGGAGCTGGGCTCCCCCTCTAACTCTTCTCATTGAAAGTTTGGAAGACAGTCCATTAAGTGTTTTTTGTCCTGTCCCCCAATGTAGGGTTGGCAGCTTTCGCTCACAGGCTTGCCTTAATAAACCTTTATACAGTTCAATTATTCTAGCAGCTTGGGAGTGATAGGCCAAATGGAACTTCCAGTCAATCTGCATGTCTCCAGCCCATTCTTGCACCAAGACCCCAGTAAAATGAGTCCTTTGATCACTTTGAATGATCAAGTGGCACCCATAGGCAGTACATTAACATTCCAGCACAGTGCCTGCCACGCTTTGATCTGGGTGGTGTGTGTCCACACACATGACCACATACTTATACCCCTCTAAACTAGGCAGGGGCCCTACCATGCCAACCTGCAATTGGGTCAGCAGTATTCATTCTGCACAGGCCTCAGGGGATGCTCCTATGAGCAGACAACACATGTCTCATGAGCTTCCTGTACCTCTGCTAAGGTGACAGGTAATCCCCAAGCTTTTATAGTAGACCATATGGTCTTCTACTGCTGTCACCCATCATGGGGACATCAACTGAACTGAGGGATGCTCAGCATGCCCCCTCAAAATAGCTTTTACCACTTGCACTTGCAAGTGCAACTTCCCTTGTGTCTGCAGCCACAGTCCTTGGAGGACACCAATGTCCAGGATAAACTCAAGGATGGGGAACACATAGGGAAAGCCACACAGCTTTCACCTCAATATGGGCCGTAGGCACTGGAAACTTGTCCAGATTTCCATACAGGAGAGTACATTTTGTCCCTGTGTTTACTAGGGCCAGGGCCTGCTGGTACATTTGTAGGGGACCACTGGATAACCAATCCTACATGTGGCCTCCAGTCCCCATCCAACATTTGCAGATGGATTCCTCAGTCTTCTCCCTATCCAAATGTCCAAAAGATATCTCTTCCCTCTTCTCAGGAGATTGGCACAGCCAAGTGCTCCTTCAGCCAGATAGGATGGACCCCTCAGGTCATGTCCCCAGGTTTTTCCTTTTCCTCTTCTTCTTCTGGGGCCACAGGAAATGTCGGTCAGCTCACAACTGTTTCCACAGTTCTAATAACTAAGCATTTAGCTTCTCATCAATCTTATTTTGATCTACTCCAGCCCCTAAAAGATCCACCCACACCTGGGCCCCAGTCACTCACATGGGGTGGCTCTTTGACTAAGACACAGAGAGGACTTGAGACACTGCCCTAACTCCTTTCTGCTGCCATTAACTCTCCACCTCCCCCAGGCTTGCCACCATTGTGGTGTCGTTAATACAGTGCCCAATTCTTACAGGGCCTAGATAGTCATATGGGATCTAAAAGAGGCAGAAGGGGTGTGCTGAGGTACTAAATCTCTCATCCCTGCCATAAAGCACTCATCATCATGGCCATGAGTATTGGTATTAAACATAGCCTGGAGCGTGCCCAACTCCTGTAGGATCTGCACTAAGTCTGCACAGGACTGCCATTTACTCACAGTGTCTGGCACATCTGCATCCACCCAGACTGAATGAATCATTGCCATGACCCATTCTAACAAAGAATGAGATCTTTGCCACATCCCATTTCACTGGCTATTTTGCAGCCCCTGGCATAGGGAGAGGTGAGTTGTGATGGAAGCTAACTTTTCCCTCTTATGATCAGTGCACATAATACTATGTGCATAATACCCCTAAAGCTCAAAGGCAGATGAGCTATGCCAGCAACGGATCCCTGGCCCACTGCTAAAACTGCTTCCCCAGATAGACTACTTCAGTCTGTGTACATGAACAATATGTCATGTGCTCAACCATTTAGGCTGGGCCAGATGCGGTCCCCCCAGGTGCCATAGGCTGTTGTGATTTCATCTTCTGTATCACTACTGGATGAGCCTGCAGGGAAACTCAGTTCCTTTTCCCCTCCTCTTCCTCAGAATCATTCACTACGATTAGGGATGGGTATCACTGCTGCTCCATGGTTCGGAGGTGTTCCTCCAAGGCTTCCACTCCCTCTGGGAGCTCTCATAATTTCACCATATCCCAAAGTGCAGTCTCCATCACAGCTCACAAAGCTGTAAGGAACACCTTGCCCATGGCTCCCATGGCTGCCCAGTCTCCCCTACCACCTGCAGGGCCTTCTCTATCATGTTGGGTGTGCCACTAACATCCGGCTAGTCCTTAGGAGGAGCTCAAGTTACAAGGAGTCCTGCCACCAAAAACCACATACTGGAGGCAGGACCCCCGTTCTAATACTGCGGGGGTCCCAATGGCTCCGTACCATACTGCAATGAATCCTGCTGACTATGCCAACGGTCTTGCAGGCATTCAAGGAGGGAAGGTTCACATGGGATTTGTCTAGATGGAAGAAAACTTGTGGAGCCCTCGGGATGTCTGACATGCCTTTACTCCAGGGTGGGGCAATCCACACATGCTGCAAGGCACCGGTCACCACCACAAGCCACGACCAGTACCAGGAGAAGTTGCTACTCCCTTATATACTAAATGCACATAAAGCCAGCAAGGTCCCCATACTGACCTTCTAGTTAAATAACAGAGTTTCAGTCTAAACATGTGGGCCCTGACTCAAGGTTATATAACTTAATATGATCACTGCTAAGCCATAGTTGCCCAGACATCTGGGTGAAGGAGACTGACTGACTTAATTTTCCCTGCAGTGGGCTTGTGTATGTTGTACGATTCTGCGGTCCTCTCCAGTGGACTCTCCTGTGAGGCTGAGAGTTTCTCCCACAGCCACAACCCGTACAGATTTTTATAGCCAGAGGTTTTGAGGCTGTATTTCCCCATTCTGGAACCCTGCGTTGGGTGGTTTGTCTTGCTCCCCAGTTGTTTCTTACAGCTTATCTGCAGGCGAATGTGGGAAGTCCTGTCCGCCAGCCACTGCCTCACCCACCAGTCAACTGCCTTGCCCTGCGCCTTTTCCTCCCCTGACTTCCCATCTCTACCCCTCCTACCAGTCTGGATAATTGTTTCTTCTTTAACTCCTTGGTTGTAGGACTTTCATGCAGTTTGATTTTCTGGCAGTTTTGGTTATTTTTTGTTATTAAATTGGTCATCTTTTTTTTTGTTTTGTGAAAAAGTGAAGCATTTCTACCTACATCTCCATCTTAGCTGGAAACTTCTAGTGTAAATTTTCATCCCTCTCATTAATATGTAACTAATTCCCTGCTGAAATTCCTTATTCTTAAATGAATATGTGTATTACTAATTTATTGAGTGTTCTCTGACTGATAGATTGCTTGTAAAATAAAGGCTAAATCAAATATCTGTATTATATACCACATGGTGGTCAATCAATAAATATTTTCCATAAATATTTCAAAAATTAAAAATAGCAATACAACTTAAAACCCAGGTTTTATATGACTATCCTGCTGAATATGTTTTTTTTTTTTTCACTTGGTAAAATTTATTCCAGAGAATTGCAGCATATTGTTTAGTACCTTTTTTTAAATTACTTTATTGTTGTTTAATTACAGTTTGCATTTCCCCCCAACCCCCCCAGACAATCCCACCCCCCTCCCCCGCTCCCACCCTCCCCCTTGGTTGTGTCCATGTGTCCTTTATAGTGTTTCCTGGAAACCCTTCCCCACGCTGTTCCCTCCCCCTTCCCCTCTGGCCATTGTTAGATTGTTCTTAATTTCAGTGTCTCTGGTTGTATTTTGTTTGCTGTTTTCTTTTGTTGATTAAAAAAAATAATCTATAGTCTGTTAGATCTAATGATATACTTTGCTGATCTTTATTAAAATTCTCTCTTCATGTCAAATTGAAATCTGACCTTTTGGTTTACATACGTTACGCTTTGAGGTAAAAGACTGTAAGTTCAAAGAGCCTACATATTATATTATATAACCTTATAACATTATTTACTTCATCTGGAAATTGGAGAAAACACTGCCTCAGAGCTTTCGCTAAAATAATTCCATAGAAAAGAAATATTAAACTACCTGATTGTTAAGGGAAATATTAATTCTCTTCCATTCTGTAACCCCTATTTTTCCATTTTTCATATACTACCTTGTTGAATTTTGAAGAATATCTCTCACATTTTTATTATTTGGTTCAAACATTCTTCACAGATTTTTTTTTTAATTTTAGACTATCATTCATTGATCTTATATTTTTTCCTTTGATTTTTTGCATTTTTTATTGTTTTTCAACTACAGTTGTCTCCATTTTCCCTCCACCACTTTCCCCTTCTCCACCCACCCCCACCTCCCACCCTCACTCATTCCACCATTGTGTTCTGTCCATGGGTCTTCTGTACATGTTCCAGGATGACCTTCCCCTTCTTTCCCTCATTATCCCCCTACCCACTCCCCTCTGGTTACTGTCAGTTTGTTCTTTATTTCAATGTCTCTGGTTATATTTTACTTGCTTCTTTGTTTTGTTGATTAGGTCCCACTTATAGGTGAGATCATATGGTATTTGTCTATCACCAGCAGGCTTATTTCACTTAACATAATGCTCTCCAGATCCATCCATGCTGCTGTGAAGAATAGGAGCTCCTTTCTTGCTTTCAGTTGTGTAGGATTCCATTGTGTAAATGTATGTCAGGTTTTGTCCCACTCATTTACTGATGGGCACTAAGGCAATTTCGAGCACTTGGCTATTGTAAATTGTGCTGCTGTGAACATTGGGGTGTATCAGTTCTTTTGCATTGGTGTTTCAGGATTCTTAGGATATATTCCTAGTAGTGAAATTTCTGGGTCAAAAGGCAGTTTCATTTTTGTTTTTCTGAGGAAATTCTATGTTGATTTCCACAATGAATGCATTCCTACCAACAATGTACTAGGGTTTCCTATTCTCCACAGCCTCGCCAGCCCTTGTTGTTTGTTGATTTGTTTATGATGGCCATTCTCACCAGTGTGAAGTGGTATCTCATTGTGGTTTTAATTTGCATCTCTCTGATGGCCACTGATGCTGAGCTTCCTTTCATATGTCTCTGGGTCCTTTGTATGTCCTCCTTGGAGAAGTGTCTGTTTAGATCCTTTGCCCATTCTTTAATTGGATTGTTTGTTTTCCTGAAGTGGAGCTATGTGTGTTCTTTAAATACTTTGGAGATCAAATGCTTGTCTGAGGTATCATTGGCAAATATGTTTTCCCACATGGTTGGTTCCTTTTTCATTTTGCTGATGTTTCCTTTAGCCATGCAAAAAAGCTTTTTATTTTGATGAAGTCCCATGTGTTTATTTTTTCCTTTATGCCCCTTACTCTAGGGGACATATTGGATAAAATATTGTTGTGTGGAATATCTGAGATTTTTCTGCCTATGTTTTTCTCTAGGACTTCAATGATGTCATGGTTTATATTTAAGCCTTTTATCCACCTTGAGTTTACTTTTGTATATGGTGTAAGTTGGTGGTCGAGTGTCATTTTTTTGCTTGTAGTTGTCTAGGTTTCCCAACACTATTTGTTGAAGAGGCCATTTTTACTCCATTTTATGCTTCTTCCCCTTTTGTCCAATACTAATTGATCATAGAGTCATGGGTTTGTTCTGGACTCTCTATTCTGTTCCATTGACCTATATGCCTATTCTTGTGCCAGTATCAGACTGTTCTGATTACAGTGGACTTGTAATATAGTTTGATATCAGGTATTCTTATCCCTCTAACTTTGTTCTTTCTCAAAATTGCTTCGGATACTCAGGGTCATTTATGGTTCCATATAAATTTTTGAAATGTTTGTTCTACACCTATGAAATTTTCATTGGTATTTTAATAGGGATATGTTGAATCTATAAATTGCTTTGAGTAGTGTGGACATTTTGATGTTAATTCTTCCAATCCATGAACAAGGTATATATTTCCATTTATTGTGTCTTCCTCAATATCTTTCTTCAGTGTTGTGTAGTTTTCTGAGTAAAGGTCTTTTACCTGCTTGGTTAGGTTTATTCCTAGATATTTTATTTTTCTGGTTGCTATAGCAAATGGGATTTTTTTTCCAGATTTCTGATTCTGATATTTCATTGCTGATGTACAAAAATGTCTTCAATTTCTGAATATTGACTTTGTATTCCACTGCTTTTTGAAATTCATATATTAGGTAGAGTAGTTCCTTGGTAGAATCTATAAAGTTTTCTTTGTACACTATCAAGTCATTTGCAAACATGACAGTTTTACTTCTTCCTTTCCAGTTTGGACACCTTTTATTTCTTTTTCTTGTCTGATCACTGTGTCTAGGACTTCCAATACTATGTTGAATAGAAGTGAGAAAGCTTTTAGATTTTGCCCCTTGAGTATGATGTTTACTGTATGTATTGTGTATATGACCTTTATTATGTTGAGGTATACTCCCTCTGCTCCCACTTTGATGAGTGTTTTTATCATAAATAGGTGCTGTACCTCAACAAATGCTTTCTCTGCATCTATTGATATGATCATGTGATTTGTGTCTTTCCTTTTGTTCATGTGATGTATTATGGTTATTGATTTGTGAATATTTTATCATCCTTGCATCCCTGGGATGAACCCACTTTATCATCTTGTATGATCTTTTTAATGTAAAAATATCCTATGGTGTAATATAATTTTATTGCTGGATGTGGTTTGCCTATATTATATTCATGACATTAGTGTCTACATACACCTCCACCAAACCAGCATTGTAGGATATGCTAAAGGGACTGACTTAAGAAAAGGAAGAAAAAGATTGAGAGTGGGAGGGACACAGGGACAATGGGGGTAAAATCACAATGAATCAGTACCTGTCAATAATATCCTTAAATATAAATGGATTAGTTGCTCCAGTCAAAAGACATAGGGTAGCTGAATGGATAAGAAAACATGAACTGCACATATGCTGCCTACAAGAGACCCACCTCAACAAGAGACCTACACAGACTGAAAGTGAATGGTTGGAAAAAAATATTCCAAGCAATTGGACAGGAAGAAAAGTAGGCAGGGGTAGCAATACTTATATCAAACACAATCAATGTCAAATCAATGGTCATAAAAAGAGACACATAAGGACACTTCCTAATACTCAAGGGAAGAATCCATCAAGAAGACATAAATATTATAAACATATCTAAACCCAATGTAGGAGCACACAAATATATAAGAAAAATCCTGGAAGACTTCCAGAAAGACATAGAGAGCAACACAATTATAGTAGTGGATTTTAACACCCCACTGTCAACAGTGGCTAGATCTTCCAAACAAAATATCAACAAGGATATTGTGCAACTGAATGACACATTAGATCAAATGGACTTAACTGATATATATAGAGCCTTTCATCCCAAAGAAGCAAAATGCGCATTCTTTTCAAATGCACATGGAACAGTTTCAAAGACAGACCATATAACAGGACACAAAACAAGCATCAACAAATTCAAGAAAATTGAAATTATATCAAGCATTTTCTCAGACCATAAGGGCCTGAAACTAGAAAACAACCTCAAGGAAAAAATGCAAAAATACTCATTTGCATGGAGACTTAATAGCATACTATTATACAGTGAATGAGTCAATAATGAGATCAAGGAAGAAATCAAAAAGTTTCTGGAAACAAATGGAAATTAACACACAACAGTACAAAACCTGTGGGAAACAGCAAAGGCAATCCTCAGAGGGAAGTTCATAGAGATACATGCCTACCTAAAAAAGATAGAAACGTTTTAAATAAACAACCTAATGCTACATCTACAAGAACTGGAGGTACAACAACAGAGCCCAGACTGAGTAGAAGAAAAGAAATAATCAAGATCAGAGCAGAATTAAATGACATAGAGACAAAGTGAATAATTCAAAGGATCTATAAATCTTGGAGCTCGTTCTTTGAATAGATAAACAAAATACACGAACCTTTAACCAGACTCATCAAGAAAAAAAAGAGAACCCAAATAAATAAATCAGAAATGAAAGAGGAGAGATTACAACTGATAACAACAGAAATGCAAGGAATTGTAAGAAATTACTACAAACAACTATATGCCAAGAAATTTGAAAACATATGTGACATGGAAAAATTTCTAGAAAAGTATAATCTTCCAAAACTGAATCAAGAAGAAGCGGAAAGCCTGAACAGACCAATAACAACTGACAAAATCAAAGCAGTAATCAAAAGACTCCCAGCACACAAAAGTCCTTGACCAGATACTTTCATGGGAGAATTTGACAAAACAATTAAGGAAGATCTAATCTGTTGCCTTCTCAATCTGTTCCAAAAAATCTGAGAAGGAAGACTCCCAAACTCTTTTTAAGAAGCCAGTATCATCCTAACCCCAAAATCAGATAAAGACACAACAAAGAAAGAAAACCACAGGCCAATTTCACTGATTATCTTATTTATAATAGTTCCAGTTTGTTGAAATAGCTCTTCAACAAAAACACCTAGATTCTGGGACTTCCTGCCAAAGTGGAGGTGTAGGTTGATACACTGTGCCCCCTCACACAACCAAAAGAAGGACGACAACAAATTTAAAAACAAAAATAACCAGAACTGACAGAAAATCAAACTGTTTGGAAGTCTGACAACCAAGGAATTAAAGAAGAAACATTTATCCAGACCGGTAGGAGGGGTGGAGATGGGCAGTTGGATGGAGAGGACTCAATGACAAGGCAGGGGCTGGAGGACCAGGGCAGGTGGTGGTTTGCGGAATGGGCTGTCTCACATTCACGTGCAGATAAACCAGGAGGAACAACTGGGGAGTGAGACAGACATTGCAACCCAAGGTTCCAGCAAGAAGAAATAAAGCCTCAAACCTCTGAAAACACCTGTGGGGGTTGAGGCGGCAGTGGGAGAAACTCCAGGCCTCACAGGAGAATTCACTGGAGAGACCCACAGAATCCTAGAACATACAAACCTGCCCACCTGGTGAAGCAGCACCAGAAGGGCCCAATTTGATTGTGGGTAGCTGGGGAAGTGACTGAAAACCGTCAGAGAGCAGAGCAAGTGGCATTATTCCCTCTCAGACCCTTCCCCCACATACAGTATCACAACATAACAACTGAGTTGCCTCGCCCTGGTGAACACCTAAGGCTCTGCCCCTTACTATGTAATAGGAGTGCCAAGACAAAAAAAAAGGCCCAAATGAAAGAACAGTTCAAAGCTCCAGAAAAAAAATACAACTGAGTGACCTATCAGATGCACAGTTCAAAACACTGGTTATCAGGATGCTCCAGGAAATCCCTGGATACTTCAACAGCATAAAAAAGACCCAGGCAGCAATGAAGATTGCATTATGTGAAATAAAGAAAAATCTACAGGGAACCAACAGTGATAGGAAGGAAACCAGGACTCAAATCAACAGTTCGGAGCAGAAGGAAGAAAGACACATTCAACCAGAATATAATGAAGAAACAAGAATTCAAAAAAATGAGGAGAGGCTTAGGAGCTTCCAGGACACCTTTAAACATTCCAACATCCGAATCATAGGGGTGCCAGAAGGAGAAGAGGAAGACCAAGAAATTGGAAACTTATTTCAAAAAATAATGCAGGAGAACTTCCCCAATCTGGAAAAAGAAGTAGACTTCCAGGAAGTCCAGGAAGCTCAGAGAGTCCCAAAGAAGTTGGACCCAAGGAGGAACACACCAAGGTACATCATAATTACATTAGCCAAGGTTCAAGATAAGGGGAGAATCTTAAAAGCAGAAAGAGAAAAGGAGATAGTTATCTGCAAAAAAGTTCCCATAAGACTGTCAGCTGATTTCTCAAAAGAAACCTTGCAGGCAAGAAGGGGCTGGTAAGAAGTATTCCAAGTCATGAAAGGCAAAGACCTATATTCAAGATTACTCTATCCAGCAAAGCTATCATTTAGAATGGAAGGGCAGATAAAGTACTTCCCAGATAAGGTCAAGTTAAAGGAGTTCATCACCACCAAGCCCTTATTATATGAAATGTTAAATCGACTTCTCTAAGAAAAATAAAAAATATGAACAGTAAAATGACAATAAACTCACAGCTATTAACAACTGAACCTAAAAAATAGCAAAAAACAACTAAGCAAACAACTAGAACAAGAATAGAATCACAGAAAAGGAGATCACATGAAGGGTTGT
>VMDR010026062.1:0-14190 GCA_007922815.1 Macrotus californicus
TTTACAGCTTTCATCACGTATAATTGATAAATAAATTTGGAATATATTTAAAGTGCCCATTGTAATGATTTGATATATGTAGTCATGGGGAAGGGGCTCCTACCATCCAGTTAATTAACCCATCCATCACCTCACAAACTTTCCCTCCTTCCTTCCTTCCTTCCTTCCTTCCTTCCTTCCTTCCTTCCTTCCTTCCTTCCTTCCTTTTGTGAGAACATTTAAATTCTACTCTCATCAAATTCCAATGGTATGATACAGTATTACCAACTATAGTCACCATGTTATACATTAGATTTTCTAGAACTTTTTCATCTTCTAGGTGAAAGTTTACGCCCTTTTACCAGCTTCTCCCTATTTTTCCCACCTTACGGCCCTGGGAACTACTTGTCTACTCTCTGTTTCCATGCATTTGGATTTTGTTTTTGTTTTTGTTTTTTTTATTCCACATATAAGTGAAATCAAACAGTATTTGTCTTTCTCTGTCTGACTTATGTCACTTAGCATAATGTCCCCAGGGTCCATCCACATGGTTGCACATGGCAGGATTTCCTTCTTTCTACAGGTGACTAATATTCCATGGTATATATGAGGTCCGGAAAAAGTCTAGCCATTGTTAATATAATGGGAATGGTTTGCATGACATCAATGTAACCTGGTAGCCAAGGAGAGGGGACTGGAATGCCCATGCATGACCACTTCATTGTACTCATCATTGGGGGTGGTAGATGCCATTGAGTGAGTATATCTACTGTGTGGCTGTCACATTCAAAATTACTGAGTGAGTAGAGCAATGAATCTACATCAGATTTTGCCTTAAGCTTGAACATTCCTCCATGAAAAGTACTTGAATGATTCAGAAGGCCACAGCTAAGGGCAACTGGTGATTGGCAGCTTCATCATGACAGTGTGCCTGCTCACGCATCATGTCTTGTGTAGAGGTTTTGGTGAAACATCAAATCACCAAGGTGACTCAGCCCCCTACAGCCCAGATTTGGTGCCCTGCAACTTACAGCTTTTCCCAAAACTAAAATCACCTTTGAAAGGGAAGAGATTTCAGACCATCAATAAGATTCAGGAAAATATGATGGGACAGATGATGGAGACTGAGAGAACTGTGTGAGGTCCCGAGGTGCCTACTCTGAAGCGGACTGAGGCATCATTGTCCTGTGTTCCTTGTATCTTGTATCTTCTTCAATAAATGTCTCTATTTTTCAAATTACATGGATACCTTCTAGACAGACCTCGCATATACACCACACTTTGTCTAATTGTGTATCGACAGACACCTAGGTAGTTTCCGTATCTTAGCTCTTGTGAATAATGCCACAAAGAACGCAAGTGTGGAGAGGCAGTTTAATGTATGAATGACAGACTTGAGCAGAGGCCTTAAATTTGTACATTGTAGACCTTTGGGCAAGTCACGCCATCACTCTGTGCCTCAATTTCCCTTTCTCTTAAGTGGGGAATAATAATAGAATGTTACTATTAGATTTGCTGTGAACATTACATGTGTTAAACTATGAAAACACTTGGCACAGAATAAGTACTCAATTAAGTGTAAACTAACCATTTGTTATTCCTACCTCCCTCTGCATCTCACCACCACTTCTCCTTTGGTAAGAAAATTGTTGAAAAGAACCTTTTTGCAAGGTTGATTTATTGTTTTAAAGGAAGCTTTTGGAAAGTTTATTTACTTATGTACAGCTGTGGTGGTCATCATCCATCCATTCACTCATGAAGCAATTACTCAGCACTTGCTCTCTGCCTAGGGCTATCCGGAAAGTCTGAAATTTAAGAGGAATGAAACCTATAAGCCCTGCTCTCAGAAAAGCCTGGCCCAGGGGTGGAGATACACGAGTTTATGGAACATTAAAATGTTCGACCTAACTAGAATATCCAGCCACAGGAGAAAATACATGGCATGCCACCTATAGTCAAGAACATCAAACAGATATTAAAGAAAAAAATGTTAGATTTATATAGACTGACATAGAAGGAGGTCTACATTCTGAGAATGTTACAAAGCGGTGTATGTAGTATGATCATATTTAGTCTGAATGTGCTCATGTCTGTATTCGTATTTGCATAAGAAGAGGTCTAGAAGGCTATTCCAATGATGGACGAGTGTAGTTTTACTTTTTATATCATTAGACATTTTACAATAGGCATGTTTTTTGTCAGAAATATTTAATGTGAAATAAATAAGACATAAAATACAAATTAATAGATAGATTACATGAGAAAACATTTCATTTGAAATGCACTGAGTGAAACTAATCTGGAAATTGAGGAATATGTTAATCGCAAAATTGTCATATCTACTCAAAGTGCTTCGGAATAAAGAAGGGGAGGCCTGGCTGGCCCTTTAAGCCTGGCCTTCGTGGGGTGTCATGTGCAGATGTGCTCAAGTGTGGATCAGGGTTGGGTCCCTCACTTTGCAGGTTCAGAGCCTGTTTTGTGTGAGGTGACCAAATCCTGTTGAATCCATTTGCACTCTGGCACGCCTTTATTGTTCGCACATTTCCTGAGTAAATGAAGATCAGAAGGAATATATGAGATGTAAGCAGAGAAACATGCATCATCGTAAGAGAGATTTCTTTTCATTTATGCTGCTCTGGTGAATCATCTTCCTCCAGCTGAGATGGTCGGATAGTCAGCTTCGATGTCCGCGGCCCCACCCCACTGGCTTGAAGCGCTTTGCCGTTCACATCTGTGATACCTCATTTGCCCGGCTCCACATTTCTCTTCTTATTCCTGCTTCTATACATGTTATGAATTTGCTTTCTTATATATATTAATTGGTGTCCTTCAGGCAGTCATTAGTTTGTATTCAACTCTTAATGAAGCTGATGAATACCAGCATAGATGTGAGGGGTTCTTAGAAGAAGGAAAGCCTAAAAAGAGTAGACTTAGAAGAAATGGCGAAAGTCATTGGAGGAAAAACTATTCTGCGTATATGCTGATGGCTACTAAATGTACATGCCCAGCTCAAGTCTTTCTTCCTACTTCCAGGCCCATATAACCATCCAAAAGCCTCCAGACATCTGTGGAAACTCCACTCACCTGTGTTCCTCCCTTGCACTTTCCCACTGAAACCTGTATCTACTCCCATTTTGCCAGTCAGATTAAATGGCATCTTTCCACTCTCAGTTGTTTAAGCCAAAAACAGAGTCATTGTCCCCTCCCTGTACTCTCAGATCCAATCAGTTATCGTGTTTGGTCACTTCTCTCTCAAGAGCTCTGGAATCTGTTCTCTTCTCTCTCCCACTGACCTTGACCCCTGTCCAGGTCCCAGCTGTTTTCCTCCCAACTTACTGCTGCAGCTTCCTGACTGGTCTACTTCTCAATGGTCTTAATTCTTTGACATTGCAGCCACCACTGTAATTTTTCTCAAATGCCATCATGTGCTTCCTTTGCTCAAAACCCTCAGTGGATTCCCATTTTCTGAGAATATGAAGTACAACCTGACCAACAGGCTGTAAGGCACTTCTTGATGAATCCACTCTATGTTTCCTGGGCTTCGACTCAGCGCCTTCACGCTCTGAAGTCTGCCAGTGGCACGAATGTCATTGACTTTTCCAGCAAACAGTGGGCCCCCTTGCCTCTGCTCCTCCATAGAGGCTGCTCCCAGGTCTTACAGGCACTAACTGTACCTTGACATAATTACTCTTTAATTGTCTGTCCCCCTTTGAACTCTGAGTTCTCTCAGTTCCTTTTTCATTGTTGTATCCCTGTTGTCCAGCAAGAATGCCTGGCCTATGGCCAGTGCTCAGGACATATTTCTTAAATGAATGAATGAATGAATGGTGCTGGAGAAATATCAAATTCTTTTTTGTTCCCACCAGTCATTACAATACAAAATTTTATTTTATATTTATGTACAACTCATTACATAATGGATCACACACACACACACACACACACACATACATGTACAACGTGCCCCTAGAACTTTGATGATATAAAGTTAGGGTCCTTGGTCTTTTCAGTATTTATAAAGTAGAAGATAAATTTTGTTCCCAGAGTTTGACACTGTGTAATCATTTACTCTTTAGGCCTTTTTTCATTGTTTAGATTATATTCTGTTTATTTCTTTTAAGGATCTAAAGCTAGAACCAGTTTATTTACCCATGGCAAGGACCTACTCAAGTGCAGAAGAGGTCTGAGCTTAATTTAAATGATGAAGTTAACCAAAACCCACAAACTAACTTCACTTAAAAACAGTAGTTACAAAATAGGTAAAAAAAAATTAAAATCCATATTTTAAAATATCTTTAAGCACAGCCATTTAAAAATAAAAACACCGCCAGATTATTTTGGGGGAAGCCTTGAATTAAAAGCTGCCCTAACATCTTTCCCGTGTTTAAAGCTAGCGGCTCTTATTTTAGATGTGTCATCCCTCCCTGCTTCCCCCTTGGAAACTCGGGCAGGTACCAGCCTTTGTGTGGCTGGATCAGAGCCCTTCTCTGCTAGATGACCTTTCTGCTGAATAGATGTGCCTCCCATTGAGCCTGACTGCTCTGTTCTCTTTCTTAGTATTACATTGATATAATACCAATTGTCTTTGGTTTGAATCATCAGAAATAGCATTTTTTTAACTCTTTTTTTTCCCCTTGCATCTTTGTGATGAGTGTATCACCATTCTTCTCTTCGTCACCAAAGGAATAAATAATTTCTATAATCCACTCTGATTTCCAAACAGCAGCACAGAAAAAAAGAGAGTTAAGGGGCAAAGAAGCTGCTCCCGGCACCATGACTGGGGCACTGGGTGTGTTGGAGTCTCTGTTTCTCACCCTTCTCCCCAGCTCCCCAGGCCCCCCAGGGGTGTGCATGAGTCTGTGAAGTTTCCCCAAATGACTCATTGACTTCTCTTTGACTGTTTCATTATTGGGAAATTCAGGCCGTTGTTTTGGGCGGATATTAGACTATGAAACAAAGTGATAGTCAAAGAAGATGGATTGCAAACTTTTTTCTACAAAGATGAATAGGACGTACTCTGATTGGGAAAAGAGGCTTCTTCATGATTTCAAGGGTCTGGTTGAATGGGGACAGGGAAGGATGGTGGGGAAGGGGGAGTTTCAAGATATCTACTCAAAACATCTGGAATCTCTCTCCTCCCTCTGCTCTCCCCTAAGGTTACATACCTCTATTTTAATCATCATTTTCCAAAGGTTTGTAAAGGGTGGGTGCGATAAAGAGATTTGGTGTACAGTAGAAAGCACCACATTTTAATTTGAAACAGAATTCTTGGCGGTTTGCAACAGTGTTTCTCAGTGTGTTCCTTAGTTCACTGGCATGAGAATTCTTAGGGATATTTTGTCAAACAAATGCAGATCCCTGGGAAACCATCCAGGCCAATAAAATCCACAGTTCAGGATGGATCTTCATCATTTAATTTTCAGTAGTCTCTCAGTGTGATTTGTGTGCACACTTTTGTTTGAGGAGGGCTCTGAGAAGCACAGGAAATTTGGAAGTCAGGATCTGGGTGTCAGCAGTCGTGGCTCAGCTCTTTGGAGCCCTTCCTCTGAGGTGAGTCAGCTTACCTCAGGTCAACCTGTGTCAAGTTACTCAAGGTTCACATCCCTGTGAAAGAGGATCCGAGGGGCCCAGCCTGATCTTCGCAGGTCAGCGGAGGGGAGGGCTAGTTGACTCACTCTCCTGCCAAGCCAGCGGGCCATGGAGGAGGGGAATTTCCCAAAGGAAAAGCTAAGTGTTGTTTCTGGAAAAAAGGTAAACAGACCCAGGATGACAAAAACTACATATACAGAACATGACAATACAATTTTTGAAATGACCCATGCTTACCTGTGGTTGAAGCTTAGAAAGTAAGGCATTAACATCTTTCAGCTTAGCACTGCTGATGTTCCTCAGTGACATAAATGGCATTTATGGAAGAGGGAGCTAATAACAAGAGAGTTTGTAGGGAAAATCCAGAGTTGCCTTTGAGGTAGAATTAGTGCCTAGTAAAAAAGCTTGTCAAGAGTAAAGAATATGTAAATTGATTTAAGAAACTCATAATGACAGTAAAGATTTCATTCAGGCATTCAGTAAATATTGACACCTTATTGAATTGCAATATTGAATTACAGTTGAAGTTTATAAAATCAGCTAAGCAACACTGTGAAGCAAGTGTCAATAAAAGAGGTAAAATAAAATATCATCTATTCTTTGAGTGCTTGTAAAGCACATCCTTTGTTGCTAGACCCAGTTCATACCATTTACTTCTTCTCGAGCATCACCGACCTTGTTGGGACCATGGATCTGAGCAGACCCAGTTCCAGTAAATATCTGCCATGAAAGATACATTGTGGATTTTCTATTTCTAGAAAGTTCTACCCCTTGGGATCCTTACTTAACCTCTAAATGTGAAATCATTATGATATGGCAGAAGGAAATAAGATACCCTGGGTGTGATGTTGTGTGATGGGCTACTCTGGTGAAGTTCATTGGCAGCTTTCCATAGAGCAAGGCTAGTTTGACTAAAATAAATTGACCTGTTCACTTATTTTAATGAAAATAAATTTCTGTTCCAGAAAAATAAAGAAGGCCGAGAAGGCCCCTGAAGTGAAAAGTATAAGAAAGAAAAATTTTCAAAATATGAGTAACTATCAGTACCTTGGCTTTTTTTTTTCTGAACAAGCACAGAAAATGCCTTGAAAAGTGATTTAATGATGTGTAAAAGGTTTCTGAAACCAAATCCCAAATGTCTAGCCCTCAAATTTGAATAAGGAAGCAATATAGACAGACCCTGGAACTTGTAATCTTATAATAAGTGGTTCTTAGCAACGTTTGCCTATTAATTTTTGTCTGATTGAAGATGGGTGGAGAAAGGGTCAAAGCTTGCTGTGACCTCACCTCACTTGGGGTCACAGATATTTTAAAAGAGAAATCTGTGTAATTTTTTTCTTACAGTGCAGACCATCACTCAAGTTAAATTTTTCCAATGTTACAAATTTATTCTTTTAAAAACCCTTGATCGATCACTCTTGAAGCAACTGATTGTCATAGAATTTTTATTTGAATTATAATTATAATGTGCCCATTAAAATGAAAATTTAATTATAAATTTTATCAATAATGCTCATTACATTTAAAAATAAGATCCTTATTCCTACAGATGAAGTGCACTTAAAATTTTGAAATGAATCTCCATTCAAAGGGTCAAGCCATCATCGACTGAGGGCATGTCTCTGATTTTCCATTTTTTCCCTGTTATTCCATATTACACCATTTCTCCCATGGGCCCTGTCTCCTCAGCCATGATTGGCAGCACAACCAGATTAAAGAATGCTCCTAAAGGACACTGATTGGGGTTTTGCTCACTTTACAGCTCCATGAAAAATGAGACGACCATCTCACTCCCGAGTTGATTGGATGTTTCATGTTTACTCTCCCTGTCTAAGCCCTTGATTAGACCTGCACGTCTCCCTGGCATTTCATACAGCCATCAAGTCGGAGAGGATTCCTCTCTAAACAGCTCTGCCCCAACACTATCTGGGGAAAATGCAGTTGGAGTTGTTACAGTTTTGCTATGATTAGATTTCAGGCTAGAAGCTTTACTGCCAGAGCTCTGATGCGTCTGATGTACGTATTGATATGCTGTCTAAATACTAGCTATCAGAACTCATTTCCCAACTTTATCTTGTTAATGCCAGTACTTCTTCATGAAGGTGAGGGGTTAGCCTCATAGTAAGGAAATAGATACCAGAGACTACGGACACATGTGTTTTTAAAGATCAGCTTCCAGGAGCCGATAGAAGGGTATGCACAGAGAATTGTTCTCATAATAAATGAACTGGCACATGAAGAAAAAGTCTGTTCATATTCTCTTATGCCAGAATGGTTTTTAATTTTTTTATTTTAAATAATGGCTCTGCTTTTTGTAAAGCATAGACTGATACAACACGTAATGCTTTTATTAAATGGCTTCTAAATTACCATGTAGTCCAACTAAACTTGAGATTTTAAATTTCAGGGTAAAGCTGCACCATCAGTTTTTATTAGTAATATGAACTGATTTCTCTGATTTTAGAAAAATGTGCCTAAACTGTACCCAGAATGATGAGACTTGGTTCAGAGTAAATAAGGAACTTACGACTCAACTTTCCTTCGTTCATGCCAGTCTGTCACAAATTCCCATAGCTTGAAGTATTAAGACATAATATATAGTAATTGCAAATAATAACCAATAAATAAATACAGAACATCAATGTACTGTATTTATTTATTCAGCTCCACATAATGTAAAATATTAGAACTATTACAAACTTTGGGCACAAAACAATGATCTCAGATAATTTCATAATAAATTAAACTTTGAAGCAAAGAGTGAAGCTAATATAAGCAATAATATAAAGAAGTGAGCAAAATTTTAAAAAGAGAAAAACTTACGGACATGGACGACAGTGTGGTGATTGCCGGGGGCGGGGAGTAGAAGTAGGTGGAGGAGAGTACACGGGGATAAACGGTGATGGAAGGAGACGTGACTGGGGGTAGTGAGCACACGATACCGTGCACAGACGAGGTGTTATGGAACTGTGTGCCTGGAACCTGTACAATTTTGTTAACCAGTGTCTGCCCAATGAATTCAATAAAAAGGAAAAAAATTATAAATAAATAAATAACGGTGCCAACCTTATTGGAAATGTCACTTGTACCTTCCAGCCTGTAGCCTTCTGTGTGAAATCACCGAACCCATTGTTACTGCCAAAGTCAGCCATTTAGAACTGCATAGAATGCATTCCCCTCACTCCAAAAGCAGCCAAAATGTGTTCCATTGGGGTGAGCACTTTGGCAATTTGGGTGATTCACAGACACTTGGGCTGCTTCCAAATCTTGGTTATTGTAAATAATGCTGCAGTGAACATAGGGGTGCTTATGGTCTTTCAAGTTAATGTTTCTTACTATGACTGTTACTACATAGATTTATTTTAAGCCTTCTCATATCATTGTGATACATATATCACAACCACAGGGGTGCAGGATTGGGATTAAGACTCAGTGTGATAAGAAATAAGCAGTAAGTTCTATTTATGATCATAAATCTCTGGTGTCATAAAGGGGGACACTCAAGGAAGACTCTTGGAAGCTTAGGCGATCGGATTCCAATGGGGAAGGTCAAGGAGACCACACTCATTCAGTCTTGTGATGAGAGCCTCCGTGACAGGGGCTGTTGAGGGAATGAAAACAGTGAGACATAAATGTGGTGACTTTCACTTTTCCTGTTCTTACTCATAAAACTCCTTTTTTTTTTTTAATTACTTTATTGTTGTTCAATTACAGTTTGAATTTTCCCCCCATCACTCTCCCCCCGCCCCAGCCAATCCCACCCCCCTCCCCCGCTCCCACCCAAAACTCCTTTTATTTAGACCAAAATTTTATTTGTAATAAAGGAAATGGAGGTAGAAAGTGGCTGAGATAGCCAAAGTTAGTCACTCTGCTTTTTGCAACATATTTTGGGTTAATCACCCCTGAAAACAGTTTTTGGTTTTTTTTTTAAAGAATAAAATCTCTAGTAAGTATTGGTTGAAATGGAGGATAGTGGCAAATATCATGAATGCTCACTACAGCCACTCCTTCACCCTTTTCTTATCAAGGACATTTTAATTCAGTGGGTTGGCCAAATTAATATAATCTGAATGGCTTTGGCTGTCTTTCCGAAAGCTGTCCCGGTGTTGGTAAAAACAAAAGGTTCTGTTCTTCCTGGAAGAAGTTCAGACAGCCCCTCCCTCGCTGACCTGCCCCGCTTCCTTTCTCTCCTCCACTTCCAATATTCAGTCAGGAAGAACCACAGCATGACTTTGTAACCATTATTTAATGACAAGTCATTGTTGATGATGCCCTCCAGGGGACAGGGTGCTGTGGTGAGACCCTTGCTAAGAAGTCATTGTTTTATGACTTTCCGTGTCCTTGTTCCCTCTGGGTTGGATTACTTCAGCATGCTCAGCTGAGATGTGTCTTTGAAGTTCACTTGGCAGTTGCTCGTATTATCATTTCAGCCACATTGTTTTTGTATATAGTGTACATAGTATTATATATTAAAATAATATGTTACTTGCCCTTGAAGAATTTGCAATCTAATGAGGCTCAGCATTTAGTTGGTAAGTCACCATAGGATAATGCATTCTCAAGAGAAATGTCGTGACCTATTGACAGAGTTTTAGGCAATATTAGGAATATTCAGGTTGGAAAGGCATAGTCCTTGGCATATGCCAGATAAATAAATAAATGATTAAATTTACATTAATCCTGGGTGGATTTTGTTTCCTTCTCAAAGGATTAGTTTTCCAGATATCCAAAATATGAATGCAACTGAGATTTTTATATAATAGTTGTATATCTATTTGTAAATAACAAATCCCAATTTATTAATACAAGTAAAAATTTTTTTAAAATTCACATTGATCTAAACTGAACACAGACAACTCTTCAAAGTCATTGGTACTAATAGCCCTGACTTGAACTAAACAAAACAATTTTCTGTCTGAGAGAATAAATTCTGACAGCCATTTCAAATCATTAGAGCTAAGTTTTTATAACTTGTATATTTCAGTGGCTCATTAATTTATTCATTATATTCATAAAAATCAAGAAAAATAAATTTATATATTGTTAATTGGATTCATCCAAAACCTTGTACACATAAATTGGTTTTGAATAGATGTAAATTCTATTTTGAATAACTAATAAATACTGTGTGCCGTTTCATAATTGGCATGTCTTCATTTTTATTATATTAGTTATATTTATGGAATAATAGTAATAATTAACTCTGAGCATTTAATTATTTATTTTTAAAGATTTTATTTATTCATTTTTAGGGAGGGGAACGGAGGGAGAAAGAGAAGGAGAGAAACATCAACATGTGGTTGCCTCTCCCATGCTCCCCACTGGGGACCTGGCCCCACAACCTAGGCATGTGCCCTAGACTGGGAATCAAATGGGTGACCCTTTGGTTCGCAGGCCAGCACTGAGTCCACATCAGCCAAGGACTATGAGCATTTATTGATAGCATACTGCATGCCAGGCACGGCCTTAAAGTGCTTTACACAAAATCATTTAATCCTCATAACCAATGAGTACCATAAAAAGCCTTTCCTTTGACACATGAAGAAATCGAAGCACAGAGGGACTGTGACCACAGTTGAACAGCTAGTTAATGCCAGAGCCAGGATTTGAATTTGAGAAGTCTGCTGTTTTATTCATTACACTTCAGACCTCTGCTAGTCCTTTTGGCCTCTCTGTGCATTTTAGAAAGAGGACCCTTTGAGTGGACAAATTAGAAGAATGCACCCCCAACCGGCAAGTGCAGCCTCTCTTGATTTCACCCACAACTCGCCCTTTGGCCGGCTGTGGTGCAGGGCACAGAATCTACAGGCGCACACGGCAGTTTCACCTTTGCCTCCTCCACTGCTTGTCATTACTAGTGCAAATCTCAAGTAACCTTCATATGCAGAGCCCTGTTTGTTTTGACTTCAGCCGTACTAGGTAAACTTGCAAGTTAATTATCCTTCCTTTGCAAAAGAGAAATCTCAGACTCAAACAGGCTTACATGTTGATCACAGTAATTACATCATGGAGGCCAAGCAAGAACCGGGAAGATCCCAGGTACTGAGCTGCTGCGTGCTTTACTATCTACATGCTTTACACACAATTTCATACAATGTTCACGGAAGCTCTGCAGTGTAAATCTCACTACGGTCTTTATTTGGATGAGGAATCGGGTCCAATAAAGTTAATTACCTTGTCCCAGTTTTTATATTTTGTAAATTTTGAGTCTGAATTCACCATGATTTGTGTCACTCCAAATCTGTGCTCTTTTTGCCATGCTTACTCCATCTGTCTTTGAACATATACCAGGCGGTTAGGTGTGGACATCTCCACATACAGTAAGACTCCTTAGTGTTGGATCCTTGGAGTTCAGGATTAAAGCACTGCTTAGTCAGAGGAAATTGCCCATGGGGGACCCACTGGGGAAGATACTGCTTGCATTTTTAATAGGTTAGATAAGAACATAAAGAGATAATCCTTTAGAGAGGGAGAATTACTACTTAATCAGCAAGTACTAATTGAGCACCTGTTAAACGCCAGGCAGCCATTTAGGTACAATGTGGGAAACAGATCTGAAAGTCCTTATTCTCAAGGGGATCAGTCTAATTAGTGAGAAACCTGAAGGACCTGGATGTGAAATCTGTAGCTCCCCAGTCATCGCCAAGGACCTCTCTGAAGGAACTCAGTGAAATCACAGAAGGAACAGGCAGATTTGGACGTCTACTTCACTGTCTCCATGGAATAGCATGGGTGTGTCTAGTGATAATAGATCTTGTTGCCCCCAAAGCAGAGCCTGAGGCAAGGACTCAGTGCAGGCAATTTATTGGGTGGGTGGTCTCTGGGAGACAGGGTAGGAGAAAAATCCGTACAAAAAAAAATCATCAATATGTGGGCAAAGCGAACTAGATGGCACCAGGCACACCTGAGAAGGGTGTCAAAACATCCCAGAATAATTTATTCTAAGGATGGCAGTTGAGAGCATTTGTTTATCAGCCCTTGTCCCCAAATTATTGAGAGCTGACTCTACAAGCAATGCGTCCCCCCCATTTCTGAGCTTGCTGATGGACTGAGTGAATGTTTGCAGGTCCTAGGACCCTGGGGCAAAGAGTGGAAGGTTGCAAGGCTTGGGCTTCAGGTAGGACACAGACTGCATTGCAGCCGGGCTGAAATCAGAGGTGGCTTGAGGGGGTGAGATGCTACAAACCTGTTTCTAGTCCCTCAGTGGGTTGCAGCACTGGTCAGCTGTTCTTGTAATAACTGAAAGATAGACCCACAGAGCAGGCAAGTGTTGATATCAACACCCAGATGATCAAAGCTGAGTGTTGCCGGTGGTCACTTAAACTCTCTGGGTCTCTATTTCCTATAAAATGGAAAGAATGATAGTACTTGCCTTACACATTATGAGGAAGACTTATTAACTCAATGGGATGCTGCTTTGTAGAATTCTTAGTAAGCAGTCAGTACTGAAAGACCTATATTGACTGGACAAGGAGTTAATTTTGAATGGTTCCCCAACCTCCCCCCACCCTCGTACAGTCTAACTTGTTAATTCACCTCGTTATCTTTCCCATTTTTAAAATTCTATTAAAAAGTCAATTAAGAATTTATCTACTGAAATATCTTTGATCAATGGGCCATACCTGTTTGGACACAATAAAATTCAATTCCTTGACTGGAAACACATGCGCTAAAAGGAAAATGCTCAATCATTTCAGTGGATATAAAACAGTCTCATTCTTTCCTGACAAACCAGCCATGGAAGGGCTGGCATGTGAGTCCATACTGATGACAATGTGTGTTTTATTTCTCCAGCCTCTTTCCAAAGCCAGGCTATGTTTGCACATCTTATTTTTATGATGATGACAACTGTTAGATTCTTTTGGGGAAACTACTATGTAATAAGCAGTATGCTTGGTCCTGGACTGGGAAAGATATAATGACAGAAAATATATAATGAATCTTGTCTTCAATAAAGACCACTCTTATTGAAGGAATTGAATAAGTGTGGTTGAATTTTTAGAGATAATGGAGAACTAGGGAGTAGTAAATCACATATTTGGCCCCATTTTTGCTTATTCAAAGCCAAAGTAAGAAATGCAGTGGGAAAGGAATTCACTCGGGGCTCTTTGAGAAATAATTAGCTAAATTGGAGTCATAGGTGAGCATGGTAAGCAGTCAGAGGTCCCACGCTAATCAAATACAGAATTATGCTCAGTCCTTCACCTAGATGATCGTGATGGTTTTATGGATGTGTTGTGCCTGCTCTCCACAAGTGCCTCTTTCCCCTCTCATGAGCCACAAGCCCAGTATTCATGTTCTCATATACTTCCCTCCCTCTGAATCTGGGCTGGTCCTGTTCCTCACTTTTTGCAAGCATAACACAGCAGAAGTGGTGCTGTGTGATTTTCAAGATTAGGTAAGAATCTTTGCATATCACCCAGAGTTTCTTGGAATGTGTGCTCTTGAGATACTGTCTTTTCGAACCCAAATGGCAAAATGTGAGAAGCTCCAGCCACATGCAAGGGTCACATGTTTTCCTGTAGTCACCAGCCTCACCTTAGCGCCCAGTGAACAGCCAGTATCAACTGCCAGCCATATGAGTGGGCCACCTTGGATAGCCAACCTAGACAAGCCTTCAGG
>VMDR010026063.1:0-14189 GCA_007922815.1 Macrotus californicus
AATCCAAGCATCGGAGAAACCCATTCTAAACTGAGAAAGCTTACTTAGGGAAAATACTTCAGTAGAATCTTCCCAGGTTTTATTTCAGAGAATGATTAAACTATTCCTGAACCTTTCCATAGGATTGTAGGGAAGAGGCTGGAAAAATGGTCCTGCTATTATAACTACCTTTTCAAATAAACACCTAGGGAAAGTTTTGATCTCCCATTGGATTTCATGTGGCCCATCTAAGCTCAGTAGCCCCTCAATTTATTTTTAGGATGAAGTAAGAGAAACTTATGTATGACTGGTAGAAAAAGAAATTCAAGCTGTAAAATTATGCTTTCCTTCCCAGCCCCACCCACGCCTGCCCAGGATTCAGTAAAGCTACTGTAGTTATGGAAAAAACTTGTTTAATGTTCTTGTAACACAAAGTTGAGTAAGAAAAGTTTGTTACCAAGAGGAGTAACATACACTTAAATTAATAGCCAAAGTTTTTTTCTAAAATACCGGAAAATTAAAGTTTCTTTTACTTTACATGAACATCATTAAGTCTGTAACTATTTTTCCTGAACTGACCTTTAAGTCTAGTCAAAACAATTTTGTTGCTCCAAAGCAAGACTTCGGATGGATTTTTTTTTTTTTTTTTAAGAGATTTATTTATTTATTTTTTGAGAGTGGGGAAGGGAGGGAGACAGAGGGAGAGAAACATCATGTGTGGTTGCCTCTGGTCCACCCCCTACTGGGGACCTGGCCCGCAACTCAGGCATGTGCCCTGACTGGGGGTTGAACCAGTGTTTTTTTGGTTTGCAGACGGGCACTCAATCCACTGAGCTACACCAGCCAGGGCTCGGATGGATTGTTTTAAAGATTTTTTTTTTTTAATCTTTAGAGGGGAAGGGAGGGAGAGAAACATCAATGTGTGGGAGAAACATTGGTTGCCTCTTGTGTGGGCCTTAACAGGACAGAACCCACAACCCAGGCATGAGCCCTGACCAGGAATCCAACTGGTGACCTTTCTGCCCTGCAGTAGGACACCCAAACCAACTGAGCCACACTGTGCAGGGCGGATCTCTCTTTTTTTAATGTTCTCTTTTTTCCAATTAACTCTTTAGTTTTTCTTCCCAAATAATTTTTTAGTTTGTCCAAAAACAAAAGTAAACTAAATTCAATGTTACATGTTTTTACTACAATTTAAAAGTCAAGTCCAAAGGTAGAACCTTATATTATTACTATTGAATTTCACTTTATAAGCTGGGGTTTACCATTTGCATCTATTGGGATCTTTGTGAATCATTCTGCAGGCTAATGAAGTTGCTATTCTAACTCCTGCACTCCACAAATATATTACATGACTTCTTTTTCATCTAGGTCACTGGAAAAGTGCACAGAGTTTTGTCCTTAATAACCCCTCTTTATTCCAAAGTGTGGTATTCCTAGGTTCTCCACTTTAACAAGAAGCTTACACCAGATGTGATCTGTCTCTGTCGTGTAGATCCTGTCTGAACGGCAGGTACCGGGGAGGTTTAGTCACAATTCAGAGGGAACCCCAGGTTGACATCTGTCAGTGTCCTCTCTCCTGACACCCACATCTCCACTTCGACAAAGGTCAGCTTCTGTCCCCAGCTAGTCCTGCTTTTTCATTCAGGGTCACTGAGTGGGACAGGCTCCATAATTGTCCTCCCCAGCTGTCCTGAATTGCACATCTACCATTTAGCTAATACTGCTTGTGTGAACTAAGGGAAGTTCTTTAACATTTCTATGCTTCATTTCCCAATTTGTGAAATAGGGATAGTAATAGTACATGGTAAATAATTCATGGATGACAGTTTCACAATGTATTTTTATAGTTGATATCAGAGAGGAATAGATAACTAAATGGAAACTCTATAGGGAATGAAAGAGCTATGTTTAGAGAGGAGGCTAACAACAGACAGACACCAAGCCTTCTCTAAGAGAGACTTGTGAAACGAGATGCTTTTCAATTCACCTGGCAGAAGTAGCCATATTGTGAACTGTTAATGGAGATGGGCAGCTTATAGGAGCTGAGGGCCTTAGTTCTACAACTGCAAGGAAATGAATTCTGTGAACAATCTGAATGAGTTTGGAAGAGGACCCCCAATTCCAGATGAGCACACAGCCCAGCTCTACTGATTGCAGCCTGTAGGACCCTGAGCAGCGTTCCCAGCCAAGCCATGGATGGACTCCTGACTGACAGAAACAGAGAAACTGCCAAGTTCTAGTCACAGCAATATCGAAAACTAAAACAAGTAGCCATGGTTCGGTTTCTACTTCCAGTTCCCATGGCCCATCTAACTCAGAGCTGGACTGAAGCCTGTCCAAGAGCTGAAAACTTTGGCTTTGTGTCTAGAACCACATTTCTAAAGCCCCTTCCCTAGGCCCCACTGCACTCCCTTGGTTCAGACCCCCTGGATTAATGATGGCCCTAGTGGGACTCGTTAGATCTGGTGACAGGGAAAGCACCCCACTCCCTTCTGTCAGACCTGAGAGCATCCAGAATATTTGGGAAAAGTGTAACAAGACCATTGGTGTCATGCAGAGGATTTTATTCGGAGCATGATAGTGATACAAGTGATTTCACTTGAACTTAAGAAAGATCACTGTGTAAAATTGATGGGATAGCAGTGGCTTGGGTAGGAAAAAAAAAAAAGACTTAAGAGTTAGTGATGTGGTTACAAGGTTATTGTAAAATCCAGAACAGAGAGAACATTGGCAGCAACTGAGGCACTGGAAATGCCAGGTTAGTAAGATACAGAAGGGTGCGGGGCAGTTGGAGTTAGGGGTGACTTCCACGTTCTGACTGGGTTTGGAGAATAGGTGGTCATACTGCTAATTGAAATCAAGAATAATAAGTTGTCTTCCACTTGCTTGCTTTGGAGCATTTAGAAATGCCCACCTGGTCCTCGGAGAAACTGGTGAGAGAGGTTTGAGGAACTTCAGTTTATTATCGTTACGTTGACGTCAGGATGCAAGGAGCTAGTGCTCATCGTGCCTTTTCTGAACTCTGAACTCTCCTGTTCTTTGATGTTTAAGATTTATACCACATAATTTAGTAGCAACTTACTGATTCTCATATTGTTATGTGTATCATTTAGTCTCGTTTCTAAAACTAGTGGAAACTCCTCAATGGCAAAATCTTTTATATCCACCCTTGTGTCCTGGGTACGCAGTAGGTACTCAACACAGTAGAAAAGACCATTTGTTTCCCTTGGAATTTTATGCTTCATCCACCCATGAGGAGAGTCAGAGAAAACAGGCCAAGAGGTCAGACATACAAGGGAAGTTGTGCAGGTCTGTAGGCCACTGTAAAGATGATTTTGTTTTTTACTCTGAAGGAGAGAGTATAAAACAAAAGTGATAAGCCCCTTGCTGACTTGCAGCATAACCAGCTTTGAAAACAAAAGATTTGTTATGTACATATTAGCATTCAACATTTGAGTTCAATAAATATTGGTGGATGATGAATCAATTATGCAGTGACATTTCACATTAACAGTATTACCAGGCATGAGCATACATTCATTGAAAGGCTGATACCAGCTGACCGTCAAAAGTGAATCCTAAATCGGATGCTTATATGAAGTTATAATGAACCACCTCTTGGATTTAAGAAAAAGTAGTTAAGTTGTCTTCTGACCGGCAAATCTTGGATGGCACTTCTTTAATTGATTGAGGTATTATCAGCACCGTATGCTAGAGCATTAGCCAGCTCCTGCTGCCGACACTCAGACTTGCCTACTGTTTGCCAAAAATCCCATCTGCTCATTATCCTCAGTTTCTTCACAACCCAACAGCATGTTGTTATTTTTAGGAACAAAAGCAAAACAAAACTACTGTAATCACTGTATTCATAGTTTGAAAATGAATCGGACTTAACTAGTTAAGTTTTTCATTTATAAGTATTTATTGATACATTAGGCAACTGTACAGATGTCAGGGTATATAAAATCAGCTTTTCTACTTCAATATTTTTGAAAATTTTCTTGCTGTATTAAAAAAATGGTATATAGCTGTACATAATCTTTCATTTTTAAATATCATTATTTGTGATAACAGATTTAGAGATACTACTAATAAGCTAAGAATTTCTTTACCAAACATTCATTATATTATAAAATATACTGACAAAATCTAGTTTGTATTGAAACATTTAAAAAGAGGGAAGGATTACACTGGATTAATACATTAAGCAAAAGTAATGTTCATTTATTTGTACTTAAACAGTCCCTGGACATCTTTTACTTTGGTCAGTAATCAAAAAAATTAAATTTTTCCATCACTCTTAAAATCCAGGAAATAATCTGGATATAATTTTATTTTTAAAGATTGTATTTATTTATTTTTTTCAAGAGAGGGAAGGGAAGGGAGAAAGAAAGGGAGAGAAACATCAGTGTGTGGTTGCCTCTTGCATGCCCCCTACTGGGGACCAGGCCTGCAACTCAGGCATGTGCCCTGACTGGGAACCAAACCAGCGGCTCTTTGGTTCTCAGGCCTGTGCTCAATCCACTGAGCTACACCAGCCAGGGCTAATCTGGATATAATTTAATTACAACTTCTAAAATCCTGTATTGTCTATTTTGCTTTAAACACTGCTAACTGGAAAAGAGGGAATGAGTTAGAATACTGACTTTAGATTGGTTATCATTAGACCAAAATGGGATTCCTGCTGTCACTGAGCCTTAAAGTTATTTTTGTGTTCATTCGCTTTTATAGGTAAAAGCAAAAAACTGGTGACAACCCAAGTATACAATAGTATGAGAATAATTAAATAAGCCAGGTACTTGATCTGCTGTATAAATTAACACTATTAGGAAAATGAGAAAGGAACATAGGAAAATAGGAAGACAGCATAGATAAACATAAGTGGCAAAGATAATTTATAAAATTATATTTAAAATAATAAAATTATACATACTACATAGTTACCACTAGAAATGTTATCTAAAGACTGAAATGATCACTTAATGAAAAGTTAAAAGTCCTATTATCAAAATTTTTTATAATTGTTATCTTCGTCCTTCTACATTTTAAAAGAAAAAAGCAATCTTAGGTTAGTCATTTTCGAACATGATAGTAAATACTTGGCCAGCGGCAACTGGTAGAGAAGTTTGAAAGCAGGTATGTAGGAAACCCCAACGACTGTTTCCCACCTTCACCCAACCCCAAAGATCAGCAATTAAAGGGCTATCCATAAACAAAAACAGCTCTGGAGAGAGGTCTGGAGTCCACTTAGGAAGTTTTAGCAACACAGTGGAATGAAAGACCTGAGAATAATGGCATAAGAAGAGAAGGAAGATGGCTGTCTTTTGCCTGCATCGACCCATCTCCCAGCCAGCACAGCTCAGCGCCGAGGGAATTTCCCAGCTAGAGTTTATCTTGCCAGGAAAGGAAGGCTGGGATGAGGGACAAGCTTCCCCTACTTAATGGGGCATTGTGTGAAGGCCCCCTTTTGGCTTCACTCCACCTAAAAGGGCAAAGCTGAGACAGCTAGGAACAGGAAGAAAAGCAGGGGCTACCAGTGGCCACACAGCAGGAGCGATCGCAGTTCACCGTGACCTGCTCTGCAGAGAAGCTCAGCATATTTTGCCACTGAAGAAACTAACAGCCAGTACATCTGCTGAGCACACCTGCAGATTTGACTAGCTTTCTCCTGACAGGTATTTGCATTCACTGGCACTGCCACCTGAAACTCTCCCCTCTTTATATCCCTAACTCCACAGCCACCACCAGCCCTTGCCAGAGCCTAGGAACTACACTGGCTGTCAGCTTAGGACTCTGGCTGTTCAAGTGCAAGACAAGCATGGATCCCTGTAGCTGACCTCTACTACCGGCTTGGGATTAGCCACTCCAGCTTTGCACTTGCATGCCATTGACCTGACTGACATCCATCACCAGTCTCCATTATACTGTGCATGCCCAGGGGAAGACAGATTGCAGACATGAGAGAGAACCCTGGCAGCTGGGTTCATTCACTGCCCTGCACCACCATGTACACCTGAGGCTAGCCCCTCCAGCTGTGTACCCGAAACCCCTCGACCCAAACCCTGTCACTGGCCAACACAGCAATGTGTACACCTTGGGGAGCCCCAGGAAAGCATACTGACAGCCAGGGTTCCTGCAGCTGCCACTGAGCCTGTAAGTTGGCCCTGGACCTTGTCTGCCCTGGCTTCCACCACCACATGTGTATCTAAAAGTGGCCCCTGTCACTACGTAAGCATCTGCAGCTGGTCCCCACAGCTAAGTGTGTACACACCACCAACTCTGACCGTCCCTGCTTGCTGCTCTTATCCCTAGCTACTGAACCTGGAGGCACCACTGGGGACCCCAGCAGTGCTCGCAGACCTGCCATAGTGCTCGTTAGGGACCACGCAGTTGCTATGGACCCCTGTGGCCAAAGCTGAAAAGACCTTACCCACCCTACACCCTGGACCCAGTGCTACCACACATCCCTGCACTTGGTGCCCTGCACGACTGGGCCTGTGGTGACAGCATGCTCCATGCACCCCCACCTACAGGTGAATGCCTTCTCTTACCCAAATCAGCCCACAAAGTTCAAAAAAGGTAATTGCTTCTTCAAATGCAAGGACAACTATGCAAGGCCACAGGGGTCATGAAGAATCAGGGAAACAAGATGGCACCAAAGGAATATAGTACACCTCCAGTAACTGTCCCCAGAGAAATGGAGATACAGGAATTGTTTGACAAAGAATTCAAAGTAATTGTTCTCAGGATGCTTAGAGGGATACAAGAGAACACAGATAAAAAATTAACAATATGAAGAAAACACAAGAGAAAAAAAAGGAAGTTTGACAAAGAGATAGAGTATAAAATAGAATCAAATGAATAATGGAGCTGAGTAACTCAATAACTAAACTAATGAATTCAATAGAGAGCTTCCACACAGACTTGACCAATCAGAAGAAAGAATGAGTGGGCTAGAAAACAGATCAGTTGAAATTACTCAATCAGAGGAACAAACAAACAGAACAGAATGTAAAGGCATGAAGAAAGCCAATGGACTTATGGGATACCATTAAAAGAAATGACACACATATCATTCGAGTCCCAGAAGAGAGGGGTGAAAAGTGTAGAAAGCTATTATTCAAAAATAATGGTTGAGAACTGCCCAAACCTGGGGAGATTTGGACTTCCAAGTTTATGAAGCTAATAAATCATCCCACATTTTCAATACTGTAATTATTTCCAAGACACATGATAATAAAACTGTCTAGGATCAAAGATAAAAAAGAATTTTAAGAGCAGCAGGCAAAAAAATTTCTTTCCTATAAGAGAATCCCCACATGACAATCAACAAATTCCTCAGCAGAGACTTTGTAGGTGAGGGGAGTGCATGATGATGGTACAGGGGTGTGGGGGGCAAATAAATGAGTACCTTCTGGAGGGCTTGCCCCTTGCAGTGCAGGCTTCCCCTACTAAATGAGTGCGCCAGGAACCCATCTGTATCAGTGTGCCAGCTGGTGCTGTTGTGAGAGGCTGCTTTTAGCTTCAGTGCATTTTTTTTTGAAGACTCTTTCAATGCATTTGCCCATTTCATGATGGGTGATTTACAAGCGTACCTGCCCACACTGAGCTGAGTGGTCAACAGTTTTTGGCCAAAAACGGCAAGACCCCCATGCCCCACCATATTCATTCAATCTTATCCCAAGCAACACTTTTTTTGTTACCCCCGATGAAAAAAAAAGTCCTCAAAGAGAAACATTTAGCCGACGTGGAAGAGGTGAAACAAAAAACAGCAGAAGCACTAAAGGACATCAAAATCAACAAGTTCAAAAACTGTTTTGAGCAGTGGAGAAAAGTCTTGATAGGTGTATTGCATCAAATGGACAGTACTTTGAAGGTGACTGAAGTTTAAATATGTAAAAATAAATACACAATTTTTTAATAAAGAAATTCCATTTTGGGGTGTCCCCTAGTGTATTAAAAGTGCTGAAAGAAACTGCCAACCAAGAACTTTACCTAGCAACACTGTTCCTCAGACAGGAAGAGAGAAAAAATCAGTACAAACCAAAGCTGAGAGAACTCATCGTCACTAAACCTTCCTTACGTTTGGAATGAAATGATGCTGAACTACTAACTTGAAAGCAAAAATGTACAACACAATGGTAAAGGTAAGCACTTAGTTGGGTCAAGACTACTCCAATACTATCATAACAGCATGTTAACTACTTTAGCTACAACCATTTGTTAATGGATATACAATATGTAAAAAGGCAAATTTTGATTCAAAATGAAAGGGGGTAGTAAAAGTGTAGAGATTTTGTATGCAGTTTTGTATGCAAAGTTAAATTATTGCCAATGTAAAATAAACAGCTATATCTATAAAATATTTTACATAAGCCCTATGGTCATTATAAAGCAAAAATTACAGTAAATTTAACAAATATAAAGAGAAGGGCGTCAACGTATGCTCCTGTGGAAAATAATTTACAAAGGAAGGCAGCAAGATAGGAAGAAGGGACAAGGCAATCACAAAGCAGCCGGAAATCAGTAAAACGGCGTTAGTAAGTCCTTACCTGTCAATAAGCACCATAAATGTAAATGAACTGAAGTATTCAATCAAAAGATGTGGAGTGCCTGAATGGGTTAGGTGCTGCCCACAAGAGGCTCACTTCAGCGTTAAGGACGCACCTAGGCTCACAGCGAAGATAGTTCATGCAAGTGGAAGCCAAAGACAGCAGGGGTAACTATACTTATATCAGACAAAATAGACTTTAGGCTGGAAATGGTAACAATAGACAAAGGTCAATGTATAATAACGGATGGGTGAATTCATCAAGAAGACCTAACATCATAAATATATATGTACTGAATATCAGAAGCACCTACATATATAAAGCAAACACTAACATATCTGAAGGTAGACTATAATACACTAACAGTTGGGGACTTCTATACCCCACTTTTAACAATGGACAAACCATCTAGACAGAAAATCAATAAGGAAACAATGGACTTGAACCATAGTTTAAAGAAAGTAGACCTAACAGACATATACACAACAGAATACATATTCTTCTCAAATGTATTTGCAACATTCTCCAGGATAGATCATATGATAGGTCACAAACAACTCTTAGCAGATTTAAGACTGATATCGTACCAAACATCTTTTCTAACCACAATGCCATGAAACTAAGTCATTAACAGGAGTAAAACTGGGAAAGGCACAAATGGGTGGACATTAAACAACACTCCTGAATAATTAATGGGTCAATGAAGAAATAAAAAGGGAAATAAAAAATAATTTGAAACAAACAAAAGTGTGAAAACAACATACAGTGCATATTGGACACAGCAAAAGCAGGTCCAAGAGTAAAGGTATGGTGATAAATGGCTACATTAAGAAAAAAGAAAGATGTCAAGTAAGCAACCTAATTTTACACCTCAAAGAACTAGAAAAGGAAGGAAAAACCAAGCCTAAAGTTAGCAGAAGAAAGGAAGTAATGAAAATCAGATCAGAAATAGATGAACTGGAGACCAGAAAAACAATAGAAAAGATCAATAAAACCATAGGCTGGTTTTGTTCAAAAAGTAACCACAATTGACAAACCTTTAACTAGACTAAAAAAAAAGAGAGGAAACTCAAATAAATGTAATCAGAAACAAAAGGAAGTATTACAACTGATAGTAAAGGAAATACAAAGGATCACGAGACAGCAATAAATATACCTACAAATGGGATAACCTGGAAGAAACATATGCATACTTTTTATTTTAGAGTACACTCTTTCTGCTTATAAAAGAAGTTTGCTGTAAAACAGTATACTGTGCACACCAGTAGCAGCCTCATATACCTGTTTCTCACATTTCTTGATTGTATTATTGGCTCTTGTGATTGATTTAATCTCATGTTGTTTTTATAAATTTAGTGTGGTTTGAGTGTCAGTGTTTATAAAGGCTACAGTAGTGTACAGTAGGGTACAGTAATGTCCTAGGCCTTCGAATTCACTCACCACTCACTGAGTAATTTACCCAGAGCAATTTTCAGCACTACCGCTCCATTCATGAGCGTGCCCCAGGCAGGCGTACCATTTTTTATCTTTTACGCTGTATTTTTACTCCACCTTTTCAACATTTAGATACGTTTAGACACACAAATATTTACCATTCTAATGACACATTTCTCTGAATGTAGTCCTGTCATTAAGCAGCACATGTCTGTATATTACAGAGCTGTAGTATAAAAATTATGGTACATAAAAACAATATGGTACTGATGAAAAAAATAGATGCACAGACCAATAAAACAGAATCAAGCACCCAGAAACAGACGTTTACATATACGGTCAATAAATACTTGACAAGAGAGCCAAGAATACTAAATAAGGAAAGAATGATCTCTTCAATTCGTAGTATGGGGAAAACTGGCTAACCAAGTGCAGAACAATAAAATTGGATCCCTATCTTATATCACCCACAAAAATTAATTCTGAATGTATTTAAGACTTAAACATAAGACCTAAAACCATAAAATTTCTAGAAGAAAAGATTGGGGAAAATCTCCTTGACAAGAGTCTTGGCAATGATCTTTTGGATACAACACCTACAGCACAAGCAATAAAATAAAAAACATAAATAAATGAGACCCCATCAAGCTAAAAAGTTTTTGCATAGCAAAAATAATGATTAACAAAATGAAAAGGCAACCTATAAAATGAGAGGAAATATTTGTGAATCTTATATCTGATGAGCAGTTAATATCCAAAATATATATGAAATTCATACACTGAATAGCAAAATAAAAAACATCTGATTTTTAAATAGGCAAAAGAACTAGATATTTTTTTCTAAGAGGACATACAAATGGCCAACGGGTACATGAAAACGTGCCCAACATTAGTAATCATCAGGGAAATGCAAGTAAAAATTACAATGGAATATCACCTCATACATGTTAGCACGGCTACTACCAAAAAGACAAAAAGTAACTAAAGTTGGCAAGGATGTGGAGAAAAGGGAACACAATGCACTGTTGCTGGGAATGTAAATTGGCACTGCCATTATAGAAAACAATATGGAGATTCCTCAAAAAATAGAAAATTCAATGCCATATTATCCAGCAATCCCACCTCTGGGTATATACCCAAAGGAAATGAAATCAGGATCTCAAAAAGGTACCTGCACTCCCGTGTTCACTGCAGCGTTATTCACAGTAGCCAAGATGTGGAAATGCCTAAGTGTCTGTTAATGGGTGAATGGATAAAGATGAGATGCGTACATATTTATATATAGATATAGATATATAGATGTATGTAAAACTGAATATTATTCAGCCATGAGAAAGAAGAAAATCCTGCCATTTGTGACAGTACGGTTGGGCTTTGAGGGCATTGTACTAAGGGAAATAAGTCAAACAGACAAAGACATGTGATATCACTTGTATGTGGAGTCTAAAAAAAGTCAAACACATAGAAGCAGAAAATAGGGGCTGAAGGCATAGGCAAAATGGGGAAATGTTGGTGAGAGGGTACAGATCTCCAGTTATAAGACAAGTAAGCTATGGAGATCTAATGTACAGCATAGTGATTAGGGTTAGTAATACTGTATAATATATTTGAAAGTTGCCAAGCTTTTTTTTAATACTAAGTTTAAATGCATTTTTTATTTTTATTTTTTTAAATTACTTTATTGTTGTTCAATTACAGTTTGCATTTCCCACTCCACCCCCCTCATTCTTGATAATATAAAAATTAATCTTTGAAAATCAGAAGACTTACCAGAAAAGAGCATAATAACAAGTATTAAACACCTGTATAAAATAACTGTTACAAAATTTGACAAAAATACACACCTAGAACATGTGGTTATTTTTTAAAAACTCTATGTGTAAGAAGAGTAAAGTTTGAATGTTCTCACCACAGAAAGAAATGTGATGTGGTGCAGGTGTCAGCTAACGCAATAGTAGCAATCATTTTGCAATATATTTATGTTCAAATCAATGCCTTGTATTCTTAAATTTACATAATCTTTTATGTCAATGAACATAAATAAATATCTCAATAAAGATGGAAGAAATGAAATCAGGCAATGCAAATAACTGAAAACCCAATACAATATTTAAGATAGTTCTTTTGAAAAGGATTGAAATATTTCTATAAATATGCTTTTGAGTTTACTATGCAAGAAAAACAGTTATTTTTCTATACTAAGGAGTTTCTCTTAATTTCTCAAATATCCTTTATATTTTAGTTTATCTGCAAGTTAATCAATATATACACTTTGGAATTCAACTTGCTCATCCTGAATATTTGCAAAAACACCCTCATCGACACATAAAGTGACCTTTGGTTTATTATGCTCAAATTATAAGCCTGAAGGGCTCTGCCATATGCCATTGGAAAGGTTTTTTTGCTAGATTTCCATTAGATTCTCGGTCCTATCTGACCTGATTGTTTGTCATAATGTTCCTGAGGCAGTTGCCAAACTAAAAGAAAATGCATTCTAGAATATTGTCAAATACTAAATATTTGAAGGAATTGTTGACCATCCCTGGAGGAGACAGGAAAGACTTCACAGAGGGTGCAGCAAGCCATGAAAAATGAGCAGGCATTTCCAGGTGAATAAATGAAGGAAGATGTTTGTTTTGGGTTGAGTTACATGTCCCCTAAATTGATAGTGCCCCCAACCCCTAGCACCTCAGAATGTGACCTCACTTTGAAGTAGGTTCACTATAGATATAATTAAAATGATGTTATACTGGAGGGTGAGCTCCTAATCCATTATGACTGGTGTCCTCATAAAGAGGAAAAATTTGCAAGCACAGACACACAAGGAAATCACCGTGTAAAGACTGAGTTCTGCTGTCATAGGCAGGGAGCTACCAGAACCTAGGAGTGGGACCTGGCACTGATTCTTCCCTAGTGCCCTGAGAGGAGCATGGCACTTCTGACCCCTTTTTCTCAGACTTGGAGCTTCTTGAACTGTGAGAGAATACATTTCTGTTGTTTAAGCCACTTGCTTTATGGTACTGTGTTATAGCAGCCCTATCAAACTAACACAGCATTCCCAATCAGGGAAGCAGTGTTGTGAAATAGGCTGTGGAAGGTACTATTACAGTTCTGTTTTGTGACACCTGATCCACGAATTTTAGAAGGTAAAAATAAAGCAAGCATTAGCTTGAATATGACAATTTCTTTTATAAATATTTTTCTACTAGAAAGCAAGCTAAGCATAATAATGTTTGAGGTAAAATTGGGAGTGTATGTCTGCTAAAATGTATCATGAATAAAGAAATAAAATGTTTACTAGTCATCATAAGTCAACATCATAAAATGTTTACTGAGCAGGGACATTAATGGCCCACCCCACAGGAGAGACATGCCTGTTGTCTTTGGCTCCAAATTTACCCTTGATAATCAGCTCTGTGGAAAAGAATCTAAGATTTTAAAATGTTTTTTCTTTGTCAGATGGCTCAATATTAAACTTTTACAGTAGAGGGTGATGGAGAATCATTGCAACAGGTATGGATTTCTCTTCCTGATTCTGGTGTGGTTTTGCTGGGCAGCTCCTGTGGAGGACATGATCTCAGGAGAGCCTCCTCCTACAGTCTACCGCATTTAGGGGTACATGAAGCCCACCACCCTGCTTCTGCACATGGGCAGAACAGTGCTAGGATCCTTACAGCATGTCACACAAGCATGTAAAAGTCTGGAACAACAACCAACTTGACCTAAGTGATATTTACAGAACACTCTACCCAACAGCAGTAAAATACACAATCTTTTCAAGTAAACACAGAATAATTTCCAGGACAGAGCATATACTAGACCATAAAATATGTCACAGTAAATTTAAAAGAACTGAAATCTTTCAGAATGTTTCCCAACCACAGCAATTAAGTTATAAATCAATTTAAAACAGAACTTTGGATTTGTAGCATAGTGCTTCTGGTGAGACATCTATGTCTGAACAGCTTTTCCCAAACTCTAAATTCTCCACAGTTCTTAGAGGAAAATATACAGCATTGAGTGGTAATATTAGAAAACAAAAAGTTTCAAATCAATAATTTCAGCTTTCACATTAAGAAACTAGGAAAAAAGAGCCACTTAACCCAAAGCAAGCAGAAGCAATGAAATAATAAACACAGTAGAAATTAATAAACTAGAAAACAGAAAAACAATAGAGAAAAACTAATTAAACTAAAACAAATATCTTTGAAAAATCCCAAC
>VMDR010026064.1:0-14185 GCA_007922815.1 Macrotus californicus
TTACTTTGCTGGCAAGAAAAAGGACTCTGTAAGCTTTTGTGCATATATCATAAAACAGTTGCTAAAAGAATTTTCTACTATTAACCTATCAATAAGCTCTTACAGAATCCACTTTTCAATAGGAAATGGATAACTTTGTTTTCTCTGTCTTTGCTTTAGCAGATACTGTCAATTAAGCTAAATAAAGATCCAGAAGAAGTCACAGTAAACTTGGCTACAAGCCAAGAAGGATTCAACTAAGAAGAAAATGTGAAACTGTTTTTATTAAGGATTTGAGCAGAACTTAAATTCTAACCCCAGAGTGAGTAGATACTGCAAAGTCCCTAGAGATTTAACAATGTATATAAGACAGCAGAATGAGCAATCAAGGGTTCTGGCCACCGAACTCATAAACTAAATCCTAGAGTTTTCTTGGGTGTTATTTTCTTTATTTATAAAGTAGGTAAGTTAACACTTTCCCTACTCTTTCTTCACCCATGAGTCTCCAAAGAAGACCGAGTTAGCTTTCCTGAAGCAATTTTGAGACATTCATATAAGTTCCACATATGAATTATTTGCTTTACTTTTCCCCAAATGGCATAACACATCTTGTTTGCTTGTTTTTTCTTTCTAAAAACTGTCAACTCTTTTGGAATTGAACAGTGCTGCATAAAACAACTACTGCATATTGATTTTTTTTCTTTTACATCTATTCAGGCTGATTTTCCATTACATAGGTTGGTGGCATAGCTATTATACTCTCATAAAAAGAAGAACTCTTTGAGTGTTAAATAAATATTCATCTGTCCTTCTTGCCTTCCTCTTATCCTCTGCAGGGGACTTTCCACTCTAGTGAGCTTTCAGAACATGTACTCTTATATCCAGCTGAGCCGGAACAGGAGACTATGCATGATTAAATACCAACAGTGTACTGTTTCTGTACTAAACATAGAATTAGCTATTGGTCTCCACCTAATGAGCCTATAATCTAATTAGGCAGACTGACAACTCCCTGAAACAAAGGAAAAGATAAGAATGCACATAAGCATAGAACAATAAGTTATAATGGAGAAAGTGGCATTTAAAATGTTTAAGAATATAAAATCACCATAAATCTAGCTTACAATTTAAGCATGTCTTGCAGTTTTTGAAATATTTGTATAGCCTCTGTCTTATTTGTCCTGTACAGTATTATGACCCTAAAGGTCCACTGGGCAAGGGCATCAAACACATCCTTGGGTCTTAGACATGAGTGGAGTATGATGCCAATTCTCAGCATTAAACTCTAATGTGCCTCCTCCTGTAAATCATTGTCCTCTGAGGATCTCATTCCTCATTTCAGCACCTGAACTATGCAAGCAAAGGACATTCAGATGTTTTCCTTAAGTAAAAGAGATAAAAATATATTTGAATTGACATAAAAGTTGGGAAGATGTTTCTACATCCTATGTTGTTTTGAAAAACTTCTTGGTATCACTTCTGAGGCAACACTACATTCCTTCATCTGTCCCACACTTGAAACTAGACGAGGGCACTTATCTGGGGGAGGCAGTATGGAATTAGGAGCCTCAGACCTGCCTTGGAATCCTACTTTATTACGTCTTAGTCTAACCATTTGGTCTATTTTTCTTTGTTCATAGATTTCTTTTTACAGAACATAGTTTCACTTGAACCTCAGTAATTATGAGAAATCTTAGGACTCTAATTTCTATGTTTAGATAACTTAGTTATCTAAATGACATACTTAAAAAATTACATCATAGATCTTTTTCGGGGAAATTTTTGAAACACCTTTAATTCGGTACTTCTGAATAACAAAAAGATGCTATTTGTTGATAAGAGGTGGCCTCTAGGAATATTTGCTAGCCCTCCACCACCCTCCAAAAATCAATGATGGTTGAGAGCAAAAAACTGGGGTATATGGCAAAGAAAAAAATATGCTATTATGAAATATTATGCACTCTGTGAAAACCTTATTTTTTTTTTAACCAATCAGACAGGAGTATATAAGTTCAGCAGACAGGGGTATATAAGTTAGTGAAAAAGGAACAGATTTTTCTTCCATCTAGAACTTTCCCTTGATGCCTTCTGTCGTTAATAAAAATATGGAGTTTTTTTACAAATAAATTCAACACACACACACACACACACACACACACACACACACATTCACACATAGTGCTCATTAGAAGTCTGGGCCAGGGGTGGTGGGGTGGAAGAGAAGGAAGGTATAAAAGAAGCAGCATAATATCACAGCTTAGAGATGGTAACTTTAAGACTGAAATGCTTCAACTCCCAACAAGAACAGAAATCCCTGAGAAGTGATTGTTCAGACTCTGATTAAACCTCCAATTCTGGGTAGCTGACTAGTCTCCTGGAAGATACTAGCATAGTGGTCAAAAGGAGCTTGAATCTCAGCCTTACCGTGTGCTGGTGGTATGAGCTTGAGTTAGTTTCTTAGATTTTCTGAACTTCAGTTTCCTAATTTGTAAAATAAAATTATATCTATCTCAGTGTTAGCATAGAGAGGAAATCGGATGCTATACATTAAGACTTTGCCACAATGCCACTGAACTCTCAGTGAATGTGTAGTACTATTGGTTAGACAACTCACTCCATTGCGGGATAGTTCTTCCATTTAGCTCTTTCTAAAATAGTGAATCAAAATCTGCCTCCGTATGACTTCCACCCATTTGTGGTTGTTCTCCCATCTGGGATAACCTAGGAGAATTCGATGGAAAATAAGGCTGCTCCTTCTTCCTTTAGGCAGCAGTTCAGTGTCTGAAGCACTTTGCACTCCCTATGCTGCAAGCTTCGGCATATGATTCTTTTCCTTTCCTATCCCACTGACTTGTTAACGGTATATATTTTGCTAGCAATACAAAATGAATTCTACTGTGACTACTTCCTCCTGAAAAGGAATCAAAAAACAAATCATAAAATAAAATGCTCAACAAACATAAATTATGAAATTGAGAACTTACTTGTCTTTGATGGGAGATCATTTATAGCTGTCGAATCTTACGACCATTAACTTTATATAAGCCTTACTTACATATTAACCTAAAAGCCTCTTTCTTATAACTTAAGAGTTATTAAAACATTCTGATTAGGTTACAATACTCCAAACTTGCTTCTCCTTCTGTATTAAAGACGTCACAGTCCTTCTAGTTACTTAAGTGTGAATGAGCAAACATACTTGACTCTTCACTGATCTCACCCACTCGGACCAGAGGAGTACTGGCCTCACTGTTCAGACGTTGTCATTTCACTTCCTCTTCCTCCTTCCATAGCTGTTACAGCTGAGGCTTCCAATGACGGATGCCCAGCACACTACAACCTGGGAAAAAAGTGACCAAGGCACCAAATACTAGCACCTCACTCTCTTCCTGCCCCCTGATCTCCGGCTGCTTCTTCCCACTCACCAAGTTCAAGCTCTAGGGCAAGGGAGCTCACTGGTGAAGTCCATAAAGGGCACCAGAGAAACTGGGATTGCAAAGAAAATGAAAGAGATCTTGCACGTTTCTTAACTTCTCTTTTGGTTCCTGTCTGTTTCTCTACAATGTGTATTTTATGCTGACTCCTGAGTTACTTTTCTAAAATGCACATTTGATCATGTTGCTCCCCTGCTTACAGCCAACACCTCCATGCCACCTGAGCATGTTTTATAGTCCGCTTCCACTAAGTTCCTGACAGCCTTTCGCCTCAACTTCAGTTTCTAACTTCCTGCTCTGTTGCCTCCTAGGTTTCAGGCATAACAAACAGCCCGTGGGTTTCCATGTCCCCCAGGTTTAGATCCTTACAAGAACCATGTTCTCATCTTCTAAGCCGAGATCCTACCTGAAATAGCTCCTGGCTCCTAGGAAAAGCTCCCACATGTGCCTGCTGAGTGAATGGATATCTGCACTTTTGCACACAATATTCCCATACCTGAAATGCTTCATAAATTCATAATTTTCCTTCAGGTCTCCGACTCACACTTCCTCTGTGAAATCTTCCCTGGCCTATCCTCACATCCCCTCCTCTTGTGATAGATGCATGTCTCTGTCCTCTCAGCCATCTGCACAGATCCTTTTCAGTATTTATTTCCGGGTGTCATTTGAAACTGTTGACATGCCTGTGTTATTCATCCATAATTAGGGTCATAATTTGTATCATTCATTTGGGTCCCCAGGACCGAAACGATGGCTGATGCACAATGGGTGCTCAATGTACACACGACCTGTTTACTGAGTAGTTCCATATAGGGGGTAGGGGATAAAATATGAAATAACTTTTTCCTACACAGTTACTATTTTCATCTCCTTCTCCCACTCCTTAATGATAGCTTGGGAAAATTCTTAGCTCTTAAGTCACTTTTGGCTATAACATGCCTACCTGTTAAAGCCTCAGCTTCAAGCTTGATTTAAATCTCTTTTCCTTTTACTGTCTGCAGAACTTATACAGACACCCTGGAAGCTTTGAGGTGGGGGGAGGCACGGTCTGCCTCTGAGTTGCTGACTCTTTCCTCCTTTATTCCTCAAGATCTAGTGTTTCCAGTGCATTATGTGAAGAGAGGAAGCCTTTTTTTTATTTAACTGGCTTTTTCATTTAATTCTTTTTCATGTTGGTTGCATTCGCTGGTCTAGTGAATGATACTGGCCATTGCAGTGGCAGGCAGCCAGTGGCTGGCTCTCTTGGATCGATCTGTGCACCCATCCTAGGGACAGTGCAAAATTTGGCTTAAGCTTGACCTCCTTCATCTCTGTCAGCTGCGGCCACATTGGAGCACTGATCATCCAATGGATGCCAGGTTATCCGTGCCCAGCAGTCAACTCTCTTGAGTGGCACATGGAAGATACCTGGCTCAAGTCAAGCTCTATTCCCCATGATCACTTCAACCATACATTCACATAGCTTTGCCATGCCCAGCACTGGCTTGTCATGGCTTTATTGCCGTGTCTTCTCTCTCTCTTGCCATCTCTTTCCTATTTCACTTCTTTCCTAATTCTGATTGGCAAATGAAGCAAGTCCACTGCCTAAGCAGATGTCCAGTTGGGAAACCAAACCACCATGTCCCCTACTTTTGGGCAACACCAGTTTCAAAGAGTCATTCCCTTCGATCCTTCTCCTTCATTTGGATTGAGAAACACCTTTCCCTTTCTCATAGGGATGACTGGATTGCCTCTCAATGCAAACTGTATCTCACATAAGAAAAAGATTCCCTTTTTCTCTCTACCCTGAAGATCCTCTTTTCACCCTTCCAGTGCCTGTTTACATAACTAGGCTGAGAGCTGAGAAGCTGTTAGTTCACAGTAGCTCTGAGGGAGGCTTATGGGCCCTAGAGCCACTCTATGAAAAGAACCACTCAACATCCCATTATAAAATTTGTTGAATAGATGAGTGAGCAAATGGATATGTCTGTTTTGAATAACTACTAATGTATGGGACTACTGGTGTTGTGCAATGAGGTGCTAGGTGGATTGTGAAAGACAACAAGGTTAGTCTGTGATAGAAACCCAATATAAAGCCCGGGACTTCTGTCTTAGGGCTCATCACCCAGCCTGCCATCTTCGAATAACTTCTCCTTGTCTCAGCAAGGTGTGTGTTCATAATCTCAATTAGTAATGTCACTGCACACATCAATAAGAGAATGGGAAAATTACCATGGAAAAAGCAGTTTTGTATTTTTTAAAATTTGGAACTCTGAATAGGGAGGAAAATGTCATTTCTGCCAGAGGCGCAACATCCTGCTCTGGTCTTCTGTAAACTCATTGTCAGGCAATTCCAGAAATTGCCTCCACTAGCCTCTGGGCAAAATGTCTCCTTTTCATAGAAAAATGTCACCTTTTTTTCTAGGAAATGGCAGGTGGTTATTTTTTTCCAAAGGAAAAGTGACCTTTGTGTTTCGTTAAAAATAAATTCTCAGGGACTCAGCCTTGATGAAAACCACTGAAAACAATTCCACATCTTTTAGTTTGTACTTGAAGTTCCTCTTTGTGAATTCTGAGATTACACCTGTCATCACTGATCTAGCCTGAGGGTGAATGTCAATAACCAGAAAATCCTGGCACCTTGTTTTCCAGAAATGTCCAATGCACAGAGGATGGATTCTTGTAACTCCAGCCCTTGCTGCGTCTAGCCCCGGACACACGCTTGCGCATGCACACACTTTCACCTCACTACTCTACCACCTCAGAGCTTTTATGTTCCAATCTAGAATCACAATCTTAAATGAGTGCATTAGAAACTTCTCTGAAAAATGCCAGTTCTGCTACATAGTTTGTCTATCACCATGATTAAAGTATGTGAAGTGCTTCATCTTAAATTTAGAAACGTGGCAATCTAAGTTGTTTTTTTCAAGCAAAAATTTTCATTCTCTCCTGAGAAAATGGGAGAAAATAAATCCAGTATTCTTTTTTTCTAGTTGTGTGAGCAAATAGAAAGAAAAACAACAAAGAAGCAAGAAGAGGGACAATTTCAGGACCCAACACTTTAAAACAGAGAAGGAATACTAAGGGGGTGGTATGGAGAAACACAAGTCTAGGTTATTAATCTTGGTTTCACAAAAGAAAGTTCCCACTCCTTTTGTCAATATCTCATATACTCAAAGAAATTTTTTCCTTTCTGACAATAGTTCTCACCATTAAGAAATGCACAGTTCACCTCATATTGTGGGATTTTCGAACAGAGTAGTAAACTAGATGATGACGCAAAATGTGCCATGTGTGCTCTTGTCTCTTCATGTGAATCCTCAGCTGGAGTGTGTGAGAGGCACATTAATTACACTGCATACAGGAATAATGTTTCTGCATCCGCAGCAGTTTTGTTATTTGCAGACTCCAGTGCACTCCATCCCTAACTTCACTGGCAGCTTGCAAAAACCAGCAGAATTACACTTACAAAGGTCTGCATGGCAACTTATCTCCTACTGACTGCAGAGAAGTCTTCTCATTTAGAGTGTTAATGGGTTTATAACTATGAACTAAGATCTAAGACTTGGCTGATGAAACAAAGGCAAGTTTCTTGCCTCCTGTTCTGACTTACATTGCACATATCTATAGATGATGATATGTGTGCATGTATACATACAATTAAACTACTCATTGAGCGCTGACAAGGCCACCTGACAATCTGTATGACTATGCACCAACGGCCTATACAGATATTTAATTTAGGGAGTGTGACAGGGAGTACTATGTCTCTTAATGAAAACATTTACCTCGACTCATACACTTTCCAACTATCTTACCCTCCTCAGACTTTTCTTTTTGTTTGTTATGATTTGGGATTGACAAGCTTTTATTTTTGGAGTAACAGTATAAAAAATGAGAAACTATCATTAAACAAATGAGGATTAGGTTACTGATTTCTCTAAAATGTGCCTAGCAAACAGGAATTAAGGTCCTATGGCATGCCTAAATAGCACCCAGCCCATTTTCAGTGGTATATGCACACAAAGGACATCAAATGTCCTATTTTAGCTACCAGTCTACCAACAACGGAATAAGAGTTGTCAATTTGGCACCACAATTTGGAAAATTTTCTAATTATCGCCCTTAAATATAAAACCATTTAAAGAAACAAGAGTTGTTTTGTCATGAAGCGTTCAATGCCGAATCATTTCATTCCAGGGTTCAAAGGGCGAACATGCTGAGCTGTTCGTACATCTTTTCGTCTATCTACCACTCCCAGAAACTCTGAAGTTTCCTTCAATTCATTGAAAGATAGTTTTATAAATATGAAAAACGACTACCAATTTTGAATGATTCCATGTGTCATGTCCTATTCTAAGTGCTTTATATGTAATAACTCACCTGATGAAATGTTTGGGTGAATTAGACAAAGAAAAACTTTAAATAAATCTTGGAAGAGAACATAAATAATCATAGAGGAACCTAAGATTATTACAACAAATCTTATGCCTCCATAGTAGTCCATGTAAGCAAATCAGTGCTGCACATAAAAAGATTCATTTAACTGTTCAATCAATGAGTTGAATATTTGCCATATATCTGCTAATGACCAAGCGTCACACAGGTCTTGACCTTAGAGAGCTTGTAGTCAAGTGTGGGGTGAAAGGGGTATGAAAAATTGAGGTTATAATTTAGCGGGTAGAAAGTAAAAATAAGCACCATGTATGAAAAGCAGATTGTTACCTGGTAACCAAAGACTCAGTTTCCTTAGTTAATGAAAATAGAGCAGCAAGAACTGAACGAATCTGACGTCCTCTACAAGGACACACATGCCAAGCCAGGCACCAGACTCGGGTAGATCTTTGTCACTATTTAGAATCTTTGGCTCATTTATAAGCAAGAGATTGGTGATCCTGGCCCCAGACCTAAAAAGTTAAAATGATAAAAACTTCTTAAATGTATTTAGATAATACCTTTATTTCAAATATGTCTAACTTAATCTGATCACCTTTCACTGATACACTGACAACCACCCAGGTCCTCCACAGAGTAGGTATAAAAACATACCTTTAACCCCATAATTTCCAATCCATTTCCATGAAACTTAAATAACAAGCTTTCAGATTTATAAAATGCCAATTTCAAACCTAGTAAGGGTACCTAATGATATCCCTGGTGAGTTTGGCTTTTAGGCTGAATGGAGGCCCCACCCCTTTCTCCTTTAGCTTCTAGGAGTGCCAGTGAGACTGTACAAAGCTTCTGTGCAGAATAACTTAAAAAACAATAGTGATAGAAGTACATATAAGTGCACCGGCCTTCACGACATCAGTAGGTACAATGGTCATGAACATTATAACTCAATTACTGTGTGACATCTCCCAATGGTTATCAATAATAAAACTAGAAAAAAGTTAAAACGACCAACCTTGTTATCTCTGTGCTACAATGGGAATAGAGTTCTTAATTCTGGGGCCGAGAAGAGGAATAGGATTGGACTTGTGCAGGAGCCATCCTTTCTCCTGTGAGCAGTTAGCTAGACTGTGATTTTAAGTGAAGAAGGCATAAAGAGCACTGCACAAGGCATTCACAAAAAAAGGGAAATATGCAAAAAAAAAGGTACTGCAATAACACTCACTTGGGTTACAAAGGCCTCTTTTTAAAACTAAATGAGTTATTGATGAAGCATAACATGATTTTAAGAATCGGCACAGCAAATATTTTAATTCCTTTCAAGTAGTTTGCTTTGTAGCTGAAAGCAAGTGTTTTGTCAGCTGTGGCACCTACATTCCCCACCCCCATAACAGGAGGTCAGAGGGTGTGAAGTGTGGGGGGGGGCACCTGCTCTCGCTGTGAGATGCCTGTTGATGATCTGAAGGACACATCACTAGCAGAGGAGACATTAAGTATTCGAACAAAGTGAAGTGAGGTTTTGAAACATAGGTGTGCTTAGAAAAAAATCCAGAGTAGACATACTGATAAGTTAAACAAGCATAGTTTATTTCTTCTCTACTGGTGATACTAGCATTGGGCAGCTGGCTAGAAATTCAATTCTATTTTCTGGCTTTTATGGGAGCACAAGGTGTTTTCTTGTAGCATCCAAGAAATAAGCAAAAATAATGTTAATATCAGGGATTACTTAGAAAATTATCTAACATGGATCTGAGCCTGAATATTTTGCAAGGTCTTACAAACTGAATTGCCTCAACCAGCTCCTTTATTTTTATTAGAAAGACAGAGCTAAGAGACCTGGTGATATTACTGCTCATCATCTCTGAATGCGGGTTTATAACCCACTGTTATTTATTCACAGCATGATATGAGAACTGGAAGGCAACAAGATATCAACATCTCTGTTCCAGAAGACTGTGAGAAGGTAGAGTGCCATGAAAACAGAAGACAATTTTCTCAGAGAAGTTTCAACTCAAGGAATTCAGAAATAAAGAAGCCACAGGAAGAATACTGGGGTAGATGAAAGATTACTTGAAATTTTTTGCTACTTCTCCCATCAAAATGTGGGACCTAGTTTCCCTCCTGTTGAATCTGGACTCACCTGTGACTTGCTTTGATGAATAGAAGGGGTGGAAATGATGTTGTACTGGTTCCAGGCCAGGCCTTAAAATGTGTGACACCTTTCCCTTTTGCTCTCTTAGATCCCTAAGCCACCATGTAACGCCGTTCAGCCACCCTGTTGTTGAGACCATGTGGAGAGAGAGAGGTCTTGTCAGCCCTCAGGAGCCCCCTTCTTCCCAGCTAAGGCATCAGTGTAAGTGAAACCACCTTGCACATCTGAGCCCTGGGGGTGACTAGGTGACTGCAGCTGCATGAGAGCCCCAAGTGAGTCTGGTAGATAAGAACCACCAGCTGTTCCTAAGCAAGAATATAGAGTCATGAGCACACATTTGATTGTTCTTTAAATCACGGAGCTTTGGTGTGGCTTGCTATGCAACAATAGAGATCTAAACAGATACTTCAAATAATAGAAAAATTACATTTCTCTGATTAGTTCATTTGCTTCTGGCATTTGACAGAACCATCTAAATGGTGTGTACCACGCAGGTGCAAACACTTGGCTGTGGTGGGGGGGTGATGAAGAACTGGTAGTCATGGGGAGGGGCCAGCACCATGTGTGCTCAAAGTTCCAGGGAAGCCCACTCTGCATATAAATTAATTATGAGGTGGTAGGAAATAAGACAAGAAACATTTTCAAATTACTTCTTAGGCTTTCTCATCCATATATGTAGCTCTTCCTCAGGAGATGTTTAATTAAAAATTGGAATTTTATTAAATTCTAAGAAGCTAATAATGGTTAGGGAGGAGGTGGCAGCTGGAAGACCATTGGCTGTACAGTAACTAGAGAATCGGTACTGACAGCCCAGCTTTAAGAAGGGCAGTGACTGTCACACCAGGGGTATAGCAGTCATCTGCTCATACAGAATTTATGGCCTCAGGTTAATCTTTGCTGTTCCCCAGAGGGCAGAAAAGTAACTATGATTTCAGATAATGCAATTACAGAACAGAATAGCTCAAACGAGTGTTAAAATCTTCAAAGAATGAGAAATCGCTCATAGTTCCATGTCCTAGACTGATACGAAAAATGAGCATAAGTAGTAATTGATTTGCTCTCTTTGGGGGTGGCCCCAAAGGCCATTCCCCAGGAATATTCATAAATACTTCATCAAAGCAATTCTGAGCAAAGTGTTGACCGAGGGAGGGTCGGGATAGCATGGAGAATGTTTGCTAGGTGGGAAAAACGTCTTCTTGCTACCACTATCTGCCGTCATTCTAAGTTCAGTGGGCCTAATAGTGCAGATTCTAAGAGTTCTAGTTCAAGATGACAAACTAAACATACATGGCTATTCACTTTAACAAAGACTTTAAAATGAATAAACCCACAGCAATGAAAAGAACCTGTGAGAAGCCATTATCTGATAGAGGCTGATGTAAGACAAGACAGCTCAAGAGAACTTCAGAATATGGAAGGTCAATGATGAGGACCACATATCGTGGCATTGGAAGGCGTATTCTAGAGCAGGGGTGGGCGCACTATATGGCTCATGGAGCACACCTGCAGCTTTCTATTCGTAAACATGGTTTTATCGGAACAAAGACACACCCATTTATTTATGTGTTGTCTATGGCTGCTACAATGGCAACAGAGTTAGACAGTTGTGACAGACCACCTGACCCACAAAGACTAGAGCATCTACTATTCGACCCTTCACAGGAAGAGCTTTCTCATCCCCTAGTGGATTTCTCATCCACACTCCTGCTCTAGTGTGAAGGGGAGGGAAAAATGGACAAGAGGGACTCGGAGTTTCTCTGCAGAATTCCAGGAAGACTTGGGATTGGGGAACAGCTGATACAAGTACATGGAGACCCGCCCTGCTACACCTGTGTGCAGAGCTCCCAGCACCTATCCTGAGTCAGAGGGTGAGAGTGTCTCCAAAAGAGAAAACGGCCCCTTTTAACAGACTTTCATATTTTGTCCCCCCTAATAACCCCTGCTAAAATCTGCCCAGTCTTCAAACTGCCACAAATGTAGAACTGCTAAGGAACTTTTCAATGTTTTACTTCTAAATATGGACAATTGAGGATCACCAGACAGATGAGGACTGTGCTTCGGTTTGAAAGAAGACAGATATGAATAATGGTGGACTCTGTTTGGGAGAGCCGTCAGTGACAATTCCATGTGTCAGCTGTGCGGCCGGCCTGGACAGGGGTAGGAGGACAAAAGAAAACCAGAAAAAAGAGCCCGTCTAGGGGACTTAAAATGATGGTGTTTGAGGAGAAAAGTATTATTTTTAAACACATTGTGAAAAAGAGAGAAAAAGTAAAACTCCACAATGTGTTTAAGGGGAAAAATGTATGAATGGTACAGTGCTGGGGTCAGTAAACGAATATGCAAATCCATGGTAGTGCGAAGACTGTACAAAATTACCAAAATTAGTGGTAAATCTCTATTGGGACAAGGTGGGACGGCAGATGGGGAATAAAAGAACTGAAGCTTCATTTCTTTCTAAAAGGAAGTATTATAAATACGGTATGTCTAAAACTGTTAAATCAAGACAACCGTGTAAACAGTATAAAGACAACATTAATTAGAGATGTGAAAATAGTTACCGAAAGAAACATCTAAAAAAGTACAAAACTACTTGTGTCTCTGAGACATGGACCTAGAGGACAGGGAGGAGCAGGGCAGGAATACTGCATGCATAAATATTATAAATATTTTGATGATTTTTTCCCATGTGCCTATATTGACTCGACAATTTTTAAATGCCCTTACCTGAAAACTAGTTCCAGCAATTTGGAATCAGTAGATCTAGGGGCACAGAATATGCATCCTTAAAAATCTCCCCCAGGGATTCTAACAAATTTATTCTTATGCCTCTGCTTTTAGAAACACAAATAAAGAGGTAGCAACTAGTAAAAGAGCAGTAACATCAATCTGCCAAATGGAGAAATGCCAGGAGCTGTAGGATGCTGGTCTCCCAGACAGCTTCCTACCATTTTTACTGATAAAATGGAGAAATATTAGAGGAAGGCGCATAACAACTAATAGGTTGTGAGTGACCTCATAATTCTATAGGGAAACGTTATGGATATGTCAGCTTTTCTCCCTTGTATATTTGTTGAAAACCAAAAGCCTTGGTTCAAAAATCAGCCTGGGGAAAACATGAAACATCACATAACAAGGGAAACTTTTTAACAGACGTAGGTCAGATCAATTTTTTCAGACTCTGCGGTTTCCGTGTAAATTGTGTTACATCAATCTTGACTTGTAAAATAGTATAGAGAATGTTATCAGGATCCCTGTACCTACAAATGATTGCTGGGGTGTGTAGAGGACTTTCTGGACACTGTGGTAATTTCTTCTAGGAAAGCGTCTTCTGGAACACTATCCAACCACCAGGGACAAGTAATTGTCAAAAAGCAGCCAGGAGCACAGTGTCTTCATTTTCTCTGTTCTCTGCTCCCTCCCAGGACTCAGTGCTGACTGAGAAAGGAAGAATTCCCGCCCCACCCTTGTTTCTATTGTGCAGGATCCTAGGTCAACTTCTTAGTAGACCGGATTTTTCTTAGTGTCCACACAAACTATTTACACCTCTTTGCCTCAATTAGAGAAAATCTAGAGCTAGAAAGTTGATTAAAATATCTTCATGTTTATTTCAATGTCAAATGAGAATCCTTACATTTTAAGTACCAATGATTTAGTGTTTATACCTGTAGTGTCTATTGATTTTGTTAATTTTGAGGTTCATTTATAGGTAAAATTATTTAAAAAGGAAATTTTGTCCCTAACATATATTATCTTTTTAATTTCATCCAGAAACTGGAAAGCTGGCCTTTTTTTTTTTTGGCTTCAATGGTAAGCTATTGGTCCAATTACTTTGACTTGGCTATATTGTAACACTGGGATTCAGCCAATTAAAATTTCACTTCCTAATTTCTAAGAGCATCATCCATCCATCCATCCATCCATCCATCCAGTACTTATTGAGCACCTGCTATCTGCCTGGCACTGCAGGGATAACAAGTAAAGACAACATCAATCATAGGGTAAATCTCTATGCTTCATTGGTTTAAAATTTATACAAGAAAGATCTTATATGTAGGTATGTGTGCATTTATGATATCTGTGTTTTTAATTTGACTATATACTGTTTTTGGATGTTTGTCTAAACAGTTCATGTTTACAGGTTACTGTTATCATTTTACTAGATACTTCCCATGAATATTCACTGAAGATACAATATTAATGTACACTCTGATGGCATATAAATCTTTTTCTAGGTATTCTTCCTACTGTG
>VMDR010026065.1:0-14185 GCA_007922815.1 Macrotus californicus
AAAAGAAAGAAATAGACCACAAATGGAGGGGGTGGGCTTGAAGAGAAAAAGGGGAAGGAAAACAGGGGAAGAAATGAAATGAGAATTGCTTGAAGTTGGGAAAAAAAGGAAGAAAAAGATATCTAAGAATTGAATAAATTACAACGTGCACAAAGAAGAGTAGACTCAAATGAATAATAAAGGACATTGAATAAAATTAGGGAAGAAGCTTCAAAAGAAAACAAAAATACAAAAATCATTTAAAAGGGCTAGAGAAAAGGTAGTGCAAATGGGAGACAGAGAAGGACTGGGATTCCTATTGGTAGAGTTCCGGAAGAAGAAAAACAAAACAATACCATTTGAAACTGAGAAACTCGTTAGCAAAAGGTTAAATAAGAAAACAGGGACTAAGAGCATTTAAAAAGGTGTGTCCACAGGTGACCGTTAGAACAAAAAGGCAACCCTTCTAAAATACCATAAGAAAATTGATAAGTTTAAGTGCAAATATAACAAAATACACATAATTATAAAATACTATGACAAAGTTGAGGCAAAATATATCAGTCATAACAAAAAATATACATAGATTTACCCCATCTATTAAAGAAAAAGATTTTCAGTTTGGTTTCTGTAGCTGTAATTATGTTAATACAAGAGACACACCTAAAACTAAAAGTGTTTTAGAAAGGGATGGAAAAAGATGCACCAGGAAAAAATGGAAACAGTGAGAAGAGAATAAGGATACTGATGTGAGACAATGTAGAATTCAAGACCAAGACCAAAAAGCATGGAAAGTTGTAAAGATGGAAGGGTACCTTTTCATGCTACGTGTCAAAGTTCACAAGTGGGACATATTAATACTTAGTCGCCAGAATTACAGCAGGTCACCTTTAGGAAGCAACACCATTAGGAGATTCAAGGAGGCATGGATGGAAACACACTAGTAATGGGAGATTTTAATATACAGTTGACTCAGTTCAAGACAGATCAGGTGAACAAATAAGAAATAGAAGACAAACAGCATGGTCAATTAAGTAGATATTATGCATATTTTTCAGACTACACCCTGCTGATAGAGATTCCAACCGTCTGCTCAAATACCCCAGGAACATTCACAAAAATTGATCTGTTATTAAGGCCTGGCCAGGTAGCTCACTTGGTTATTAGAGTGTCATCCCAATACACCAAGGTTACAGGTTCAATCCCTGGTAGGGGCACACACAAGAAGCAACCAATGAATGCATAAATAAGTGCAACAGCAAATTGACATGTCTCTCTCCCCCACTTCTCTCTCCAAAATCAGTAAATTAAAATTTTGATCAGTTATTTAGTCATCTAGAAAAATATCAGTTCCATAGTAAAGCAGAAAGATTATACTATCTGATCACACTGTAATAGAACTAGAAATTACTAACAAAAATGTCAATGGCCCTTCTACCTGGAAACTTACAAACCTTCTATTAAACTACTCTTGGGTGAAAGGGAAAATACAAACTGGGGTTATAGGGAAAATAATGATAATGAATTACTACATCTGTGGGATGTATATTAATTATCTATGGGATACATTTAAAGCCAAGATCAGAGGAAAATTGATGACATTAAACAAGGAGGTACATAATGTCAGTGTGTCTTATTATTGATGATATTAATGTTGATGATCTGGTTAAGGTCTCAGTAGCCAGATATCTCCACTGTAAAGTTACTGTTTTTCTCTTTGTAAACAATAAGTATCTTGTGGAAAGATACTTTCCAACTATTCATAATATGTTTCATGAATTTTTTTCATGATATTTTTGCCCACTTATTTATCCATCTGTGAATCTTGCCTGCAAAGTATTAGGCCCATGCTGTTCAGCGCACAGGTGTTTGGGGGACTAACCCTGAGCAGGAAGAGCAAGGAGGCAAAGCCTCAGGGCAGCTGCTGGCCAGAGGCTGAGTAGGAACTTACTGACTGGGTGTTTAACTTGGTCTTATTTTCCCTGCCAGGCCCCTAGCATGGTATTTATAAGTTGAAGTGCCTTTAGAAAGGCAAACTGAGAATTGTATAATACGTATTAGCCCACAGCTTAAAGATTGCATGGAATTTAAACTAGCTGAACTGGGGGGAAAAAGTATTCGGCCTACAAGCCTACCATTTTCTGTCTGCCCCTTTAAGAAAAAGTCTGCTGACCTCTGAATTCTCTGTAAATGATGTGGGGGAATAACTGGAAAACCTTAGAGAATCAGTATTTAAAAAAAATGATAATGTATGTCCCAGAACTCTGAATTTCCTAGTAGGAGAAAGTAAGTCCAGGAGAGGGTAGGAAGATGCTTTAGATCAGAGTCAGCAAACCTTACCTCTAAAGGGCCAGATAAATGTTTGTGGTCTCTGTCTCCATTATCGCTGCTATTGCAGTGCTAAAGCAGCCCTGCAGGGAAATGATTGCGTGTGCCATAACACCGGATTAACCAAAAATAGGTGAGTAGGCCAGATTTGGCTCACAAGCCCTAGTTTGCTGCCCCTGGTTTAGATTATGGGGGAGGGAATACAAAAAAGATGTCCATTCTTACTACTTTTCTAGTTCACCTATACACCTTACTTTTCTCCCCCAGTCTGCTTCTATAATTTATACCTTGCCTGCAAACGTACACCATGCGCTAAAAATACTCCCACATATACTTTCTCACTCATTCTTATTCCTTAACATAATTTGTCCGGAAAGGAATTCTTTCTGTATCTCAAAGTGCAGATTTGGACCAGAGTTTTAAAAGAAAATAATGTAAGGAGTAAAAATGAGAATACACACAGAGGCGAACCTGAGATGGGTGGAAGGCAGTGTGTGTGCTGAGGATGGAAGAGCTCCTTGCGGTGTGCGGCATTCGGCTGAAGCATCAGAGACACGGGGGAAACTCAGATGGAGTAAAAACAGAAGCAGTTTCAAAGGTGGAGGTGCAGTTTGTCTTCTGGGGTGTGGAAGAAGAAAATGCTGAAGAATCGTGGTCGTTGTGAAGGAGCAGACTGGTAGCTAGGCATCAGGAAAAAAGGGTTTGGAGAACACGGAGTGATTAAAATAGGGGGAAATGTGGGGCTAGTAGGCTGAACTTTCTGAACTCAGATATTTATCCTTTGGCCAGTCCCTCTCCTCAGGAATAGAGGGAATTCTTTCCGTAAACACTTGGACTACCATGTGACACACACATGTTAGTGTCCATTGTAATTCCTTGCATCAATAAACAAAGAATTTACACCTGAAAAATGTTTTAATGGCCAATTTATTTCTGAACTTTACTTTTATAGTAAATCCTTTTATTTGAACTATTTTAGGCCAAACCACCTTTTAAAGATGTTCTTACAAGGTCCTACTTTACAAAGGCTTTAAACTTTTTTCCTGGGAGCCATGGTTAGTGCTTTTCTAGAATATTTACCGCTAACCTGTTGAAGTTCATCAAGTCAGGTGAAACAAGTACCTGAAAAGGACCGAGCTTTGTTCTCACAGCGTGACATGACACCTGGGCCAGGGAGTAACTGCTGCCTGTAGAGTGGTTCACTGAGAAGATGCCTGTGTCACCACTCAGGATAGTTGTGTCAGTGTAATCTACTGAAGATTGGTTTTTCTGCTTTTAAACGCTCCAGATCACTTCTAAGAAAAAGTTTCATTGTATGCTAAATATTGCGTTCAGTCAGAAGTATTCAAAAAAAATTGAGTATATTGTAGGGTTATGGAACATGAGAGCTGGCAGGGGACTGATCACTTAGTGGGTGATAACAGAACTGGAGAAGCCCTTCATGGGCCAGAAGTCTAAGGGAGAGAAGACCAGCCATGTGACTAGGACATGAGGTTACTTTGAAGGAAGAATATAAAGTGCGAGTTTATATTTTCTGTATTGTTCCTGGTCGGTCCATGCAGAATGTACAGACTGTGCAATTGCAAATTTTCTAGTTTCCTTTAGAAGGCAAAAGTTTCCTTTATCATCTTTATGTTTCTTGGGGCCTTGCATGGAGTAGGTGCTTAGTAAAAAGTCTGTAAATGAAAAAGTAAATGCACATTTTACACTATTAAAACATACAACTTACGATACCTGCTTATATCAGTCTGAGACTTAACACCTCCCTGTTTATAGCTTTTGTCATCCTCTAAGAAAATGGGTAAAGAACAGAAAATACAAAAATTGATGAAGACTTGTTGGACAATAGACCAAATGTTTCTAACTTTTAAAGCAATTGTTAAATCAGTGAGTTATTGTATTAGAATTTTTGTTTTTAAAACGGGTTGAAAATTCTGTTGATCAAAGTGTAGAAGTTTTAGTTTGTAGAATTGTCATGACCTCTTTCCAAGGTTTTTTGGTTTTGTTTTATTCTCTTAATGATATGTAGACTTCATTGTTTAGTTCCAGAAACAAAATGTAAAACAGTCTCACAGTAATTTTTGATTCTGGTGTTTTTAATTTCTACTTTTTCTTCACCCTCATTTTTAGAATTGCCAATGCCACTCCTATCCCAGGGGACTTGCTTCGAGAAAATACAGATGAAGTGTTTCCAGATGAACAGCTTAGCGATGGCGAGAATGGCATCCCTGTTGGTGTGTCACCAGATAAGTTGCCTGGATCTCTGGGACACCCTCGTCCCCAGGAGAAGGATGTCTGGGAAGAGATGGATGCCAACAGGAACAAGATAAAGCTTGGGATGTGTAAGGTGGGTACTTCTTGCAAAATAAGTGATAACTGTGTGCTTACTAGTGCTCTCCTGTTACTTTAGCGAAGTATAATGATTCTCAGTTTTCAATGAGGAGACAGAACATTATATTGTTAGTTATTTCTGTATTTGTAATTACAGTATTTTAGCTAATTTTGTCCACAACATTGAAGTATGGACACTGAACATTAATCTTCATTTTGTATTTTGTGGACAAAATAAAGGTATTTTTAAAAAATAACCAGACATTGAGACGAAAAGAAGAGATTTCTGTAGCAGTTAATAGTCTTTCTAAATAATGTGACAAGACCCTGGGCTCCTCCTTTGGTGTGGATCGATGGAGCTCTGAGAACCCATTCAGAGGTTAGATGCAAAGGAGGTCAAGTTTTTAGGTGTGTAAAATGAGACTTTGGGCTCGTACCTGTTAATGTGATTGACAGAAAGTTGGCTAGTCATGCTTTATGAACAGAGAATATATCTTGAAAAGAATCACTTCTGAGGAACTTGGCCTATCTTCGGATAATATATATACATTATTAAACTATATAATTAAAAAAGTTAACAGTACATACTTTCAGCTGTGGGAGTCACTTGCAAAACATTCTCTGCATAGATGCGATAAGGCGCACTGTGGTCTGGCTACTGAAAAAGCACTATTTGGACTAATAGTGATCAGGACTAAGAAGTGAAAGAGTTGTCAGGATGTCAGTGTCAGATTTTTGGAATGTCAGCTGTGGCTGTCTTTGTGCAGCAGGAGCAAACGGTTCTTATGGGAAGACCCCCTGGTTTGAGCCCGTGCGGGAGTCTGTGTGTGCGAGAGAATGAAATAGCACTGGGCCTAGGTCTCAGTTACTTAGTCCTCCTTCACCCATCGTCACTGTTTAATCTCTGTTACTTCTCTTCTATTTTTAAATTCCTCTTTTTTAAAACAAGGTACTCAGGTTATTAGTGTTGTTGTTTTTTCATACAAGTAATGTTTACATGATTTTAAAAAAAAATGTTTACCATTTTCTTGCATTTTTGAAAGTCCTGGACTCATCTCTTTTCCTGAAATAGTTTCTTTAGAAGTTCTTTTAGTTGAGGTCTTTTGGTAGAGGACTCTTTCAATTTTTACTTAGCAGTAAATATATTTATTTCAGCTTCATTCTTCAAAGACGGGTTATGCTAGATTCAAAGTTTTTGATTGACATCCTCTTGCTTCCTCTGTTGGTATCAGAAGTCGTCTGTTCTAATTTTTTTCTTTGCTGAGGATCATTCCACCTATCCTCCTTCCCCAACTACTTTTTAGCTTTTCCGCTTGTCTTTGGTGTTTTGCATTTGAACTGCAGTATGTGTATGCATATATTTCTTTTGTTTATTCTGCTTAGGATATCTTACATTTTATGAATCTTTGATTCATTTTTTTTACCGGTTCTGGGAGATACACAGCCGTTCTCCAGCTAAATATTGTCACCTCTTTATTCTTTCTTTCTGTTCTCTCTTGCTGGGATTCCAATTAAACATATTTTATGCCTCTCTATTCTGTCTGTCATATCTCTTAATGTCTTTTTTCATATTTTTCTCACCTTGCTGTGCTTCATTCTAGGTAATTTTTCTATGTCTTCTAATATACTAATTAATGACTTTGGCCTGTATGGCTAATTTGTTTAACTTATTAGTTGAATATTTAATATTAAATTAATCAGTTAATTCCAGATAGCCCTTTGTTGATCTTTGTGATAATGACCTTCATTTATTTAAACATTTTATGCATAGCTGTTCTATATTCTGTGTTTGAGCAAGTTTGATAGCTGAAGTTTTGGGGAACTTTACATTAAAAAAATGATCACTTCTGCTGACTCTTAGTCATGGGGGCATGCTTCTCATGTGTTTGACTGTCTTTAATATTTTACTCTTTAATTAATAATTGGTGGGAGTTCCATAGACCTACATTGGGGGAGTGAAGAAACCTCCCTTTAGAGAAGATTGCCTTTTGCTTCTGCTGGTAGCCAAAGTGTACCCCTTCTTTAAGACCAGTTGGGCATCTTCTTGAGGGTCTTTTTTCAGAAAAGATGTCTCAGCTTCCCTCTCTTATCCCACTACTGGTATAAGTCTTAATTTCCCTGATAATTGCACCGCTGTAGGCATCTGTGCTTAGGTTGTCCCACCCCTCTGCATTGCCTCATGCTTAGCAGCCTCCTGCTCTCCAGGGCTTGTTGTTTTTTTAGAGAGGGAGTGCAGCAGGGGATATTGAGGCTCGGTGACCTCTCCTACATCTTGTGAAACCACTTGTCTCAAAGAGAATGTCCTTTCCAAGTTTTAGTTTAGTGGATGGGGTCCTGGAAGCTTCTAGTTAGACATAATACAAAAAGCAAAGATTGTTAAACATTTTTAGACTTTATCTTTGTACCAAAAATACAAAAACTAAAATAATACTGAAACTGAGAATAAATTAATAAAACTTACTTAATAGAGTAAATAAACAAGAGTATAATGACCTAAACTAGCCAAAATATCCCAATCTTCTGAGAATACATCCTAATCATTTGCTTATATTTTATTGACTCAAATGATTACTACCATGTATAGTAACTGCGATGTTTTTCATGGTTTTATTTTATATTTTGTCTAGGCTGCTACTGAAGAGGAGAATAGCCATGGTCAAGCAAATGGTATTCTGAATGCTCCAAGCCTTGGTTCACCGATTCGTGTCCGCTCAGAGATTACTCAGCCAGACAGAGATGTTCCGTTGATGCGAAAGTTACGTTCTATCCACAGTTTCGAGCTGGAAAAACGTCTGACACTGGAGCCAAAGCCAGATACTGACAAGTTTCTCGAGACCTGGTATAAAATAGTCTTTCCTCTTTTTTTTACAGTTACTGAGATAGTTATTATTATTTTAAATTTTTATTTATTTCTAGTATGTAAAGTCAAGTAAGAAATTCTTGCATTTTTGTAGCACTGATTTGAGTAAGTTCTCATCATCCTGATTTTTTATGTGAATTGTCTCCTAATATTGTTACAAGCTGTATAGCATAGCCTTTGGCTTTGGAAGCTGAGCGGTGGGAGCTGGTAACTTCATAATACTAGATACAAGTCAGATGAACGTTTTGAAGTGATTTTGTTTGTAAGGTGACTACTTTTATTTGGAATGGAGAAGGTACAGTGTAGAGTTGGAGACGACATTAAGCAGGAAAGAGGCAATTCAATTCATTTTAATGGAGGTCTTCTGTGAGTAAGTGCCGAAGGAAAAATAGACATAAATAAGTTTATTGTTCTACCTAGAAAGGAAAGACAGAGCTTTAGAGAGCTCACAATCTACTTTGAGAGAAGGAAAGATGGAACTTAGAGAGTCATACAACTGGTAATAATTGTTTGCAATTCATGGTTATGAGGCCATTATCTTTAAATTTTGATAACAGAAGACAGACTAAACTTTTAAAATACTTTGGGATATACTTAATGAATTATAGAAGGCTTCATAATAATTAAGACCGGAGTGACTTTAATAATAATTACACTCTTCAGTGTACATCCCTGGTGGCTACCATTGACAGTGCAATATTAGGTTAAAAGGACCATGTATTTGACACAGTGGTTGCTGGGTTCAAAGACAGTTCAACTGCTCTGGCCTAGTTCAGTCTGGCTTCCATTTTCAACAGTCCTTCATATATGTGTGTTCTTCTCATATGTTACTCATTTGATCTCACAGCTGTGTCATATAAGCTTGTGTCTACATGTTGATGTGATCAAAAAGATGGACTAGGGTTGAAGCAGTATTTAAACACTTTGAGTTGTGGCTAAGATTGGGAATGACTATAAAGGTACAATAAGGATAAAAGCTTAGTTTGGTAAAGAATTAGTCTAACAAAAGAATGGGACTTTTTAAAAGAGAGCCCATGCTAAGGGAAGAGCTGAGAGATAAGACGGAGTTGAAAACAGAAATAATCCAAGAAAATGAACTCAAGCTAGAACCTAGAGTGAATAGGGAGTTGAAGCGCATAATTACAAACTTAAGGAAAGGAAAAAGTGTATTGCTTCAACTACTTCCCTGTGCAAGAGAACAGTTTCTCAGAAGCCAGTGCAGCCAATACCACCAGTCACACTATGTTGCCTGCCCCTCAGGCAACAGAGAAATTTGTGTGTACAATGTCAACTGCCTCTTAATTCAACAAAACTGAAAATATATCCTGAAGCTTCCCTCATACCACCCTTACCACCCCCACCACCATATATGGAGTTCTGGGGGCTTAGTGGGCTGGGTGTGGTTGAGCAGGTACAGCACCTTCTCTGCTTCAAAGCCTGCCTCTGGAAGAGTATAATCGAATGAGTAGTATACGTTTACATACATCTCTAGACACAGAAACTGCAGAAAGTATTTTCCTTATTTACACTAGCTTATTTACTTCCCTTTGTAGGGATTCTGATGAGGCAAAAGTCCATTGAGTAAGTTGTTCTCAGTCCCTCAGAGAGAGCAGAGGGCAGTGTGATTGAATTGACAAAGCAAAGATGAAGTGAATTACACAAGTCAACCCAGTTAGGCTTCCCCCCTGCCCTGCAGCACAGCAGGAGGGGCATCTTCCTCCCATGGGCTCCATCTTCCAAAACAGGATTAAGATGAGTGGAGAAGAGCATTATCAAGCTGTGAAACTTTCCTTATGCTTTATCCATATTTTTCTTCTCTGATCTGTGTGTGAATATTAGTTCTGTATAGAGCTAATAGGGTGTGCAGTACATATTACCCTTGGACAGTGAGTAACTTTTCTCTGTTTTCTTAAGCCTGGAGAAGATGCAGAAAGATTCCAGTGCAGGAAAGGAATCTGTTCTTCCTGCTCTGCTTCATAAGCCTTGTGTTCCGGCTGGGGCCCGTACTGACCACCTCTGGAACTATGATGAAGAGTACCTTCCGGATGCTTCTAAGCCTGCCTCTGCCAACACCCCTGAGCAGGCAGATGGCGGTGGCAGCAATGGATTTATAGCTGTTAACTTGAGTTCTTGCAAGCAGGAAGTCGATTCCAAAGAATGGGTGATTGTGGACAAGGAGCAGGACCTTCGGGATTTTAGGACAAATGAGGCTTTAGGCCATAAAACAACGGGGAGCCCTTCCGATGAGGAGCCTGAAGTACTTCAAGTCCTAGAGGAATCACCTCAAGATGAAAAGCTCCAGCTGAGTCCTTGGGCAGAAAATGTTCATTTAAAGAAGGAAACCTCAGGTGTGATCTTAGCCCTTTCTGGGGAGTGCCCTGCCACTGCTGCTTTAGAACAATACACAGATAGGCTAGAACTCCAGGCTGGAGCCGCTGGTCAGTTTATTGCAGCAACACCCACAAGTCCAATGGAGGCACAGGCGGAAGGACCCCTTACAGCGGTAAGAGATTTGTTCCTGTCATTTATCTCTGTTACACACTCGAGGCGTTACTAAGAAAGGGCTAGCAGTTGATCCACTAAGGTTCTTCAGCAGAAGCCTAAGTAGAAAATGGGTATAGGGAGTGATGTTTGGACTAGTCGGTCTTCCAATATGAAATTACTCAAAAGCTGAGGTTTCCTGTCAGGATACCAATTCAATATACAAAATGTCATTATAACCTAACTTCAGAATAACATTTATAATTAGACCACAAGAACTATCTGTGTATGTATGTAATATGATTTTTTAAAAAGACATGTAATTCTAGACATTTTGAATATCTACGTTAGAAATATGGTGAAGAAGGTATTTATTTCCAAACCGTTCATGGGTTGTACTTTATACTGTTGCTAAGTCTAGTTCTTTTTTTTTCCTTTCTTTTATACCCTCTGCTTACACATTTCTCATATTTTACATTTTTCTTAAGCAGTAGTTTTACAGCCTTGCTGTCCATTGTTTAAAATACAGTGTCCCAGGCTAACTTCCAGAACTTCTTCAGTAGGTCTGGGATAGAGCAAGCCCAGGAATCTGCATTTTAACAAGCAGTTGAAGGCAGTTGTGGTACTGGTCTCCTGTAAGGGAACGTTTTGAGGAAACTCTACTGTTTACTCTCAGTCTGGGCATCTCTATGGAGACTCCTGTTATACTGTCATTTTCAGTATAGCAGTGTGCCCCCTGGGATTGTGTGAGTAGCAGGAGCTCCAGAAAAGCCAGATATGGAGACAGTAAGGAACTGTACACAAATCTTAGGCACCAGCAGGTGCATGTGTCCTTACATGGGTGGAAATACCAAGTTTTCTTAAATTCCATCCTCATCTAGCAACCCTCTCTTTCAGCTCACCAGAAATAACATTGTTCCCCAGGCTGAAATGTTTTTGTATTAGAATACAATTCCTCGTGCAGGTATAAAACAGTGAGAAGAGGTAACAAAATTTGATTTTGTGAATAGCTCTGTGCAAATTTACCTGCACTACAAAATAGGAAAATAAATGTCTACGTCTTTTTTTTTTTTAATTGGTTAGTTGGTCTTTCCTCCTTTCCCAAAACTTCTTTGTATAGTTACACAGGTTGTTTACTGAATGCCTAGCCAAGGAAATAGTTGGGGCCGAAATCCAGCCCAAATTTTGCGAGCCAAACTGTGCATCTTTGTGCAGGGCTACTTCCTCTTTGAAGAGCATTCTTTTGCAGATTGTGCAAAGGTACCCTATGGGCTAGAGGCAGGCCCTGTCACGCCGTACCCCTTTTCCACCCCACCTCTCCTTTTCCATTCAGTCCCTCTTTCTACCTTCCCAGATTCAGTTTCTTCTTTTCTTTGATTCTAGATGCTACATGCTCACAGTTGTTCAGGTATTTTTGCAATAGCATTTGGATGTGCTTCCTTTCAAAAGGCTTTCTAAAACCTTGGCTTCGTTTCTTCTAGTATCTTTGGCCTCCTTCCATCAATGCTGTCCTGTCCACAAAAATTGTTCTCATGGTTTTCTTACACTATCTGCATCATTTTCTCTATCAAGTTTTTGAAAGACTTGTATTTATATATTTAATAAGTTTGACCTTTTTCAAATATTTTTAAATAAAAATATTTTTTTAACTGAAGGTCTCTAAAGAAATGTCAGCGGCATCACTTTTTTACTTATGTATAAGGTACTGAACTTACCATTTCCTTCATTTGGGGGCTTGGTATAAAAATATATGTATCTTGATTCTCTTGCTGAGGCTTAAATTCAGAGTTTATTTTTGCAAAGCAGATGTTATCACTTCCTTAACTTATTACCGGCACACTGAGCACTGCCAAGTAGTTTCTCCAGATCTCTTGCAGCTCTGATTATATGCTCTAGGCTGGATGATATGATAAACTATATTACCATTCTGTGTGAGTATTTTAAATTAAGACATCTTTTGATGGGAAATAGTTTCTTAGTCTGTATCTTTTTCACTGAGGTTTGTTTCTTTTTTTTTTGATATGAAGGGAAAATGTACTGATATCTTAAAATATGTAGGAACTATAAAATAGGCAAAGTACAGCTGGCATATTACACTAACCGATACAAACTTCAGCCCTCTTTTTTTTTTAAATCCTCACCCTGGGGCACACTTACTGATTTTAGAACCACAAAAGGTAAGGTTTTAAGAAAGGACCCTGGCCTGCCACGCTGAGATGTGTGGGCCGTGGGACAAGAAGCTGTGCTAAGACTGAAGGCAGAGAGTAACATGCTCTTCGGGAGCCCTGTGGGGGAGAATGGGCTGGGGCAACAGCCAGTGAAGAGGCTTTATCATTAGTCCAAACAAATATGATGAGGACTTGAAGAGTGAAAATTGCAGTGAAGACTTGAGAGCCATTTCAGGGACAACTTACTTGAAATAGTAGTTTCATGTGGCTTTCCCAGAGAGATGTGTTCCACTGAATATTTGGAACCCTTGTGTAGGCTACAATAACTGCGTGAAAGCTCATAGAGTAACTCATAGCCTCCCTTGAAAAAGGAATGATCCATGTCATGTATTAATAGATGTATGCTTTAATAATGTGAAAAGGTAAAGACCTTTTGGACTGATTTCCACCTAAGTCTTTGAGATGGATTTGGAGGGAGAGTTGAATGCATGTGTGTTGACTAGAGAGCGGTCAGATGTCCTGTACCTGACCACAGATCCCTATTTTTGATTTGGAAACTCTACTCGTTATAATTATAGAAAAGTTTTGTTTCTCTGACATTACATTTCTGGAATTATATATGATAGTATAATTCAATCTATGAACAGTCAGAAAAGACTGAGATTGAATGGACTGAGCTGAGAAGTAAAGAAAGCCCACTTATGACATGTTCAAATAATAGACTTGGGAGACGCTTCATGGAAGGAACCCAGCACCCAGTAGTTGATTCACTCATGTATTCAGCATCTACTCCGTGTCAAATGCTAAGCAAGGCATCAAGAATTCAAAGCCCTGTGTCTTCTCACTGCTTCCAGGGGTCTTCAGTCTAGTAAAGGAACAAATCTGTGGTACAGATGCTATGATAGAAATATATAGGTTGTAGAAGCTGGGGATTTATGCCTAAAATGCCTTCTAGTATTGCATAAAGGGGCTTGAAAACTATTAAATCCTGTAGCCATGTATATGATCTGTAATAACAGGCCAGCCAAGAAATATTTTTATTTTAGTCTATCTTTCCTGGGCCTTCATCTCTGTGGCTTGTCTATAATTTTTAGTACCCACACAAAACCCCTTAAATATACATTACAGTATTAGTAGTGAATGACTGCCTCTGAGGAGTGGGAGAACAGGGGAAGGGAAAAAGCAACTTTTACTTTTCAATTACTTAGGCCTTGAGGCTTCGGGTTCTCGGTTTTACCCACCTGTGTAGCAAAGACTGCTGCCCTCTCCATTCCTCACCCCACAAGCCACCATATTCATGCACATAAGCCAAACCACAATTTAATGATGTCTTCAGCAAAAGTAACCAACATAAATGCGGTCAGAGTAAGCAACCGGGGTAAAGAGTGAGTGAGTGGGAAATTCTCTTAGCATGTTTGTCTCACTAATACTTAGATGTTACCACTGCTATGTATGTCTTTAGAAATAAAAATTTGCTACATACAAATATGATTCAATAATAATATTTTAGTTTTATTTATAATTTTGAATACTTGTATAAAGTATTATATAAAGATGTTTTCAACAAAAGAAGTCTATAGTGGATTTGTAATGACCCAAAGAAATTTGAATAGTTAAAATTTAGTTTTTTAATAGGCCAGGAGTTTGTTTCTATAACTCAGGTTTTCTTGGCTATAGTAGAAACCAATAAATTATTCTACTACCTATAGCTCTTATAAATTATCGAAAAAACAACTTGAGTATAGGTATTTTACATATCATATACCTTTCATTTGGAAGAGAGGTTATTATCTTGAATGAGAGAGAAGTAAATGGATTGTTATCCTTGAAAGAAATTATTACCCATGAATGAGAGGAAAGTTAGTGGATAATTTGTAAGTTCAAATGCAAATAATAGTTGGTTTGCAGTATACTATACTATCTCTTGCCATGTGGCCAATTCGAACATGGAGTAACTATAAAATGATGAGGCTGCTTTATCTGAAGTAAAAATAATGAGACTGCCCTGACCAGTGTGGCTCAGTTGGTTGGCATCGTC
>VMDR010026066.1:0-14187 GCA_007922815.1 Macrotus californicus
GAAGACATACAGATATGATATGATATGGTTGCCAGTGACACTGTTTCTTAGAAAAGGAGTGGGAAGCCTTGTAGTCAATCCCGAAATCACAGTGCTTATTCTTATGCTAATTTTTCTGCGTGTCATAGCAAGAAGTCTGTTAAAATTAGTAGTTAAAGCTCTTTGGAAAGTTCTGTCTGAAAATCTTTTAACTTCACACTCAATATTTAGAAGCGTTTACAATTTTTTTTCTTGAGAATTTAAGGTCCTCCTAAGACTACAAATTAGTTTAGCAGATAGTTTACCACCAAATATCTATTCAGAACATTACATCAGTGTACGCTTCTTTACCTCTTCATCCCATCTGAAGTTTCTTTCAAAGTTAATCACTAAAATAACCATGGCATGGCTTTCACAATTACCAAGGGTTTTGCCCCTCATTGGATAGTAGTGCTGAAGCCAAGGTGGAGAGGAGCACGGGCTCCACCTGCAACTCCTCTGATGCATTCTGGCCTCTGCACATGGGACAGATCCTCTTTTGATAAAATGACAAAAGGGCCTGTACTCAAGTGCTTGACCTCCTGGCTCTGCCACTCACTGAGCACACAACTGTGGGCAGAAGACTGAAGTTCATCAAGGGGTAATGTCTTGTTCCTCCATGTAGAGGGTTGTTGCAAGAGTTATGCAAAAATAATATGTGCAAAGGAGCTTTGTGAATTGGAAAGCATATCCCACCTGGAGGCCATATTTGTACTTGCATGGATTATAGGTCTGCCCCTCTTGTTTGCACTTCTTCATAGTGGTAATGGCAGCGGGACAATGGGAAATGTGCAAAATTCAATTGTGTTCTGTCCACGTAAACCTATTTTCTCCTCTTCTAAGGCTCAGGATCTCATAAAATGGTCTGGAACGAGAATTCTGGTGATATGTTTTCCTAAATGAGTTCTAATAATTCCTGTGTGAATCAGGTTTTAGCTGGACAGTCTCTTCAAGTGTCATTGTGCAATAAGGTAAATGAATCCATATTTCCCAATGAAGTAATCCAGGAAAAGTAAATGTGTGTGTATGTTTGTGCTCTTAAAATATTAAGTGCAAGGAAGATGTTAATAAAAATGTTTAGCTTTGCTGTAGTAGAATTAATATTTGCAAGAGCTTAATATTAAATTTCCTACCTTGAATATTAGCTGGAAAGTCAAATTACACAATTACTTTTTTTTCAGCAGGGATGATCAGCACAAGAACAGAAGCCTGGGATTTAATTTTGCCTCACATGGTTCGATAGGCTCATAATCTCAAGAGAAGAAAAAAAGAAAGAAAAGAAGGGGGAAGAAAGGAAGAATAAAAAAAGAAAGAAAAGAAAACCTTGATATCAATTTTTTTAATTTCTATTAATTTTATCCTATTCTGGTTTGTAAAGAAACAGTTGGATTTATGTTGGATAAGGAGCAAGCTACAGCATATACTTTCTGAATTTTTGGTTCAGTTCACATTACAGAACCTCAACTAAAATGGTATACTTTGTATATTTTATAAAAGCAAGTATAGCCATTTCAAAAGTTTTCTGTCTCTACCCTGCATGACAACAATATATGGGAACAGTGTAGGGCAATTATCCTCAGTCTCAACCCACCTCCAGCTCAACCATACGCTTACTGAGAACAGGACACACATGGTAATTAATGCTCTTGAAAAATGTCCTGATTTTGAATTAGACTAGAGAGAATAGCAAGGCAATGTTTTCCTACTCAAGCGAAGCATGAAGATAAGAGGCTGTGTCTATCTAGACCAATCCTGACATGCTTGCCCATCTCTGGATATAGACACAAAAATGCAAAATATGCATGCCCACCATTCAAAATGACACAGAAACTAAAGCTTTCACATTTTATTTTGCCTGGTTCTTGTTTGTATATCTGTGATGAACAAGAATACAATATATATGTATGTGTGTGCATATACAATAATTCACCATTTAGAATTTCCATCATTCAATTGTTTTCTTTTAACTGAAAACATGGTTTGAATAGATAAACCCAATATTTTATCATGTTTGGCCCAAGTGCTTTTAAATTTTCCCAAGAATTGAACAGAATAAAATTAACATCGAATGCATCTATTGGCTCACTTACACAGTTAATGCAGTTTCTTATCATTTAATGTCTTCTTTAAAAAATTTTGAAGTATTCAAAACTGGATAAGCGGTCAGGAAAAATTTGTTCAAAGATTCAGTGAAGTTCTGCTTTATGGAAGACATATAAGATAAGAGGGTATTTTTACCTTTCTGCTAGTATATGGAAACTGGTAGGGGACATTAAAATATATGTACATGGAAGGCAACGAAACAAAGTCATTAAAAGCATGAGGTTTGGAGTTAACAGATTCTGTTTTATATTCTGTCTATTCTGTGCAAGCTTAGCAAGTTACTTTATCTCTCTGTGGTTTAGTTTCCTCATTTGTAGAAGGAGAAATCATAACAGCAGCCTCATTGATAATGATAAAATGAGATAACATACAATACACAAAGACACAGCAAAGCAACTGGTTCAGACTAATCCATAGATGGAGCTAATGGTCATTGTTGTTTTCATTATTACATAGGTGAATATGACAGCAGGTAGAAAATTATAGAGATTGTAAAGTATTTTAGAATTACAAAGAGAAATCACTTGTGGCTGGGGGACTTTGGAACATCTTCAACTGGGCTGTGAAGAATGTGAAGGTTTGGACACTGGACATAGAATAGAAAGAGCCACATAAACAGTACTTTCTGGGAGCGTAGAGACTATTGAATTGGGAGAAATGGCAAGTTTGGTTGTGCCATGGGATGAGTGAAAAAGGATGTAGAAATAGGGTTAGAATTATGATCTATCTTCATTCTGCTTTCCAGGAGAACTACTAGCTATTTATGCTGGGGAAGGAAGCAATGGCACTTATGCTTTAGGAAGATTTGGACTGACAACAGGGCTTATGTAAATTGGAATCAGGAGACTGCAGGGATTTGGTCCTATTAGGAGGAAGTGATTGTGATGCATTAGGTTCAAGCTGAATGGAAATGATAGAGACATGAGAACTATGAGGGATAGTAAACATGACTTAGTTACAGATTAGATTTGGCATGAAGAGAGGAAAGACAGTTGTACTATTATGGATGAAAGGACCTCAGTAGGGTAGGAAATGAGTCGAGGTGTTGTATCTAGTTCTCACACAGTAAGAATCAACACCCAAGACAGCAACACACAGCATTAATATTTATATGATCTGACATTGGTCTGTCAAGGGAATGCCTGGAAGTGCATGGTTGTATGGGGTCTACATTCCTGCTATTTGAATGACAAAATATCATCGTAAGCAGATGCCATATCTGCAGGAGAGAATAGTTCTTATTTTGTTTGTAAGAGGGGGCCACTTTTCTCTCTAGCCTAAACTATGAGCTTCATCAGGGCTGGGAGTACATAGTTTTTGTCTTTGAATCCTTGGAAATTACCTATACCTACACATAGCTGATGCTCAACAAATGATTCTTAGTGAAGGAGCAAAGGAGGGCATGTTAAACCAACATATTGGAAGCTCTGAAACACTGAAAATAAACAAAACCCACTCTGAGAGCCCCCATGGGTGCCTCTCCTTCCTCTTCAGTACATCTTAGCTCATTGCTAGGGAAAGTGATGTCAGATGTGCGTCCTTAAGCACTTTTTCTATCATGGTTTATATTTATAGAATAATATGCCACTGATCCTCATGTATCCAAAAGTTGTAAAGGAAACAAAGCTTTAAGAATTGATTTTAATTTAGGAGAGGGTCATGCCTGCATTCACATAAGGTTAGTGTGGGCATAAAGACATTAACAAAATGGTAATCTAAAACAGTTAATAATAAATGCTAGATGAATGTTTTCAGGTAGGAAGACTGGATACCTCAATATTCTTAGCCCATTGAGAAAGAACTGGCTGCCAAATACCAATTTAAGATAGCCTAAAATACAAATGAGGAAGAGGTCTTCTTTCGCTTGTGAATTTTATCCATTACTAAATGACTATGAAAAATTAATTCCATGCTTGTCTCTTCTGGTAATTCCCTTGGCTGAGGAGCTTCAGAAAAGTAAAAACTAGGAAGAGTCTCAAGTAGGTAAAAAAGCGCTTTCTACTAAATATTAGGCATGTAGTTAGGATCAAATCAGCCTAACCAGGGTCACAAATGACAACATATTCCCTGCTAACGGTGAATAAATGTGGATGGCCACATTACTCTTATTTCCAATGGAATATGATTGACACAGATCTTCACGGGGTTCATGGCAATGCACTAGTCAGTACTTGCAATAGGATATTCTTTTTTTAAAGCATGTCTGGCTCTTACAACCATAAAATCACCCTCAGGATAAGAAACTGGACAATAAGAAGAGAGAGAAGGCATTTTAGGAAAACATACATCCTATGGCACTCCATTGCTTTGAATGATTTTACCCTCCTGGGGTTTTTCCTCTGGGTGATATGCTGCAATCACTCTTGCAATGAAGAGATTCTTTTCCGAAATCACAAACTCTGATAACAGTGTACAAGGCAACTTGAGTTAAGCAGTGCCTCAGCAAAACAATCCGATAAATGTTGCATTTCATGTGAGCAAAGTTGGAAGTATACAACATCTCAAAATTTTAAGTAATTCATAAAACTGCCTACCTCCAATGAGAACTCCAAATCTCTGTACTTCAAGAAGAGATCAATATATTCTGGCAGGATAAAAAGATCTTAAAACCAAGAGAAGTCCCAATGCTCTAAAATTAGTTGCCTATAAATAGGAGTCTGAACCTTGACAAATATGAGTAATTCACATCAGAAGAATTAATGAATTTAAAGAGTCTGCGATCTGATTGAAGTTTCAAAGTTGGTTTATCCTTTCCCCTTTTAAAATTCTACCCTTCTTAATCGTAACCGACTGAAACATCAGCAAGCAATCAAATTCATGAAAGATTAAAAGGGGAGAGCCACAGGAAATCATTATATAATGGAAAGAAAAGTTTTATTTTCAAAGGTATTGTATTCAGGGTATTTTATTTTATTTTTATTTTTATTTTATTGTTGTTCAATTACAGCTGTCTGCATTTTCTCCCCACCACTCCCCCCCCCCATCCAAACCCCCTCCCTCCCTTGATTCCACCCTTCCCCTTGGTTATGTCCATATGTCCTTTATAAGTAGTTCCTGCAAACCCTTCCCCGCCATCCCCTCCCATCTCCCCCCTGGTTACTGTCAGATTGTTCTTACTTTCAGTGTCTCTGGTTATATTTTGCCTGCTTTTTTCTTTTGTTGATTATGTTCCAGTTAAAGGTGAGATCATATGGTATTTGTCCCTCACCGCCTGGCTTATTTCACTTAGCATAATGCTCTCCAGTTCCATATATTCAAGGTATTTTAATAATCTGACAGAAATGCCAGGTAGGTGTTCTTCTATATGGTTATCATTCTTCAATTGTTTCTTCTTCCTTAAGACATCTCAAAGTTATTGGACTCTTGTAGAGAAAAAGATACAAGGTTCTCATGACCCTCAAAGTGATCAGGCTCAGGGAGACCCTTATTACTCTTCATAATGTTTGAGTTTTGACACCAGTAAGGCAAATCTAATGGGAAGAATTTTTGGTCTTGATTGACTTCTATAATGCTTAGTGATGGTTCACAAATCACTATAATTACAGGCAGCTTGATCATCCTTCTGAAACCAGAATAAATATATTCCTGCAGCCCAGAGGGGAAAAACCTGCTGTAAATTCCACCTACACTATTTTCCAGAATAGAACATGTGCTTAACTTCAGCAGAAAAATCTTCTTTGGAGGTTTCCAAAAGACAGCTGGAGCCTAGTGTGCTGTGCTTATAATAGTTCATTGGCAGGACCAGACATGATGCCAGAGTTCCTAGAATTCTCCTAGAAAAGGGCCCACCTGCACACTCACTGGGTCCCAACCCAGCTCTGATGTCAGGTCATGGAAACTAAAGAATGCCAATGCCCTCTCCCTGGACTCTCTTCATAAATCAGTGGTCTGGGAGCTTGAATGGAACCTCTGCCTGAGCCCCAGTCAGAACACAGTCTCCTTATTTTCACCCTGCCTAAATCTAGAAATCAGAAGCCAAACAAAAGGTAACTTAGTATATTCATTAAAAAATAACACATGTCCACATAGTTCATTTAACAAGAATAACACTGGTTGAATTTTCCTACCCAGATCAATGTGCTTGGATGGCTAAATTTGCCCTACAAGGTAACTTTACCCATGAGGTTCCCTGAGGAATTATTTTATGGAGGTGGTAAAAGACAATATTGCTTTCTTTTAGTTAATTATGTCAGAGATTATCACTTGGCTTATCTCTGAGCACTTAGGGCCAGTGGTTATTATTTATTGCTTCTACTCAATAGGAGCCCCACTGCAAGAAATACTATAAAACATCTATTTTTAACATCTGTCCCAAATATCCTACTCTGAAAAGTAGAAAATGTATTATATATATATATAGATACATAATTTATATATTGTGAATATTCACACAGAGAAAATACAACCTATCGGGATTTGGGATTTTGCTGTAGAATGACTTCATTGCCCTGATTTATCCTAATAAAACTCTGAGACTATAAGGACTACTTAGAAAGATCAGGAGTTTAATTTCAAAGAGGAAAAGGGGATAAAAATTAAATACTCAGGCTCTGGAAAATTCTATCTCAAATTTTTCCTCCTGCTTTAATCCTCGATTTCTACAAGTTAGTGGGCCATTACCAGTCCCTTTTCTATTAACCAAGGCACAAAGAGGGTTTTCCTCATACAGAACATCCCCAGAGGAAAGAACTAGAACTTTCTCTTTCACCCAATGGGAAATGGTACTTATACCTGCATAGTTATTTGGATCCTGAGGCAAGTTATAAATACTGCAATACTGTTGACTGCTGAAAGCCCAAGTACTGAGGAAGTTTGGAGGGAGAGTAGATGAACACAGAGGCTGGTTCTTCCACAATGGATTTATAATTCATGTAGAATGAGACAACTGAGAGCTAGCAGGAATCTTTGTGATTGCATGGTGATTCCCAACTGAAGGCAGAGTCCTTCCTCCCTATTTGGGGTACAACTGGTAATGTTGTGTATGTGGTGGGGGGGTCATTACTGGTTTTCACAATATTTGCAGACGGCTACCAGCATTTGTTGGACAGAGGTCAGTAATGCTAAATACCCTGCAATGTGCACTGCAACCCCCAGAATAAGATTCCATCCCAAATGCTATCAGCTTCTTTATCTTAACTAATGGAATTCAGATCCAGAGATGCTTAATGAAACCACAGGAGCAGTTAGTTGCACAATAGTAACAAGGTTCTGGACTCCTCCGTTCAGTGTGCCTGTTGCATCTTTGAGACCTGCAGAACATACAAAAGAAATGCTGACTCAAATGGGGTGGGGGGGGCGGGGGGGCTGAGAGATGTATGGAATCAAAAATATTTCTTGTTGCTCCTTTCCTGCATTTTCTTTCTCTGTGTCTAGACTACTCTTTCCCTTTTTTCACTGGCCTAACTCTTTCTCATCTTTAAGTCTTGAGTCAAGTGTTGCCTTGCTAGGGAGAATTTCCTACTAAAAGAAGTAACAGAATATTGACAAGGACTCTGGCTTTGACCAAACTTAAGTCAGGCTCCTCTGAGCCCTTTTCCAACAAGGCCCCTTCTTGGTCCACAAGCTTGACATGCAGTTTAGCAAAGAATCCTGCTGAATCAGTTTATCACATTTCTTTCCACCCCCTCCCCCATCCTTGACACCTAACCCAATTGTTCTTAGTAATAATTTTCCACCAACTCCCTCACCCTGCCTATGAGCTATAGATTCACAGTTGTCCCTGTTGTATTAGGAGTTGAGTTCAAACTTTCTCCCCTATTATAAGAGTCTCGATCCCTATTGTGAGTCTTGAATAAAGTCTTCTTTACTATTCTTAACTAATTCCAGTGAACTACTTTTCTCATATAGTATTAAAATAAATATACTTTAAATGGATGAATTCCTAACATGAGCCATCTAGATAGGTGTCCCCACATAGGGAAATTGAGCTGAAAGCAGGGAGAGAAGACTGGTGGGTAAAATACAGGAACCCTTAATGGAGGGTGGGTGGACTGCAGTGGAGACTGAGTTGTTCCTTGTATAATCTGACCCTGGAACGCTCTTCCACGCTCCCAGGGACAGATCTCCAGGGAGATTTTTCCATCCATTTGTGCTAATAAGCTCTCTTTGTAGCCAAGGCAGCCAGCTGTGTCACTCTATGGGACAAGAAAAGGTAGAACTCCTTGAAGCTTGGAGAATTTCCTTTGAGGTATTTAATTTACCAAGGAGGCAATGTGGTATGTATCTTGGGGTTGCATAGACAAAAGTGAAGGGCAAGGATGCTGCCAAGGAGAGCAGACTCTTCCAGTCATTATCGCACACTGACGGGACACCTTCATTCGTACTGAACACACTTGTCATCATTGAAGGACTGAAGAAATCTGTTAGAAAAATTAACTCTATTATTTATCACTTACTATTTAAGCAAGAAGTTGCACATTCTTCAAGAATCCATGGAATAGCTTTTGTTTGTTATTCTACACCAGATACTGTGAAATAACAACCCACATATTCTTTATTTGGCCCTAATGCAAAGTTGTCAAGAAAAAAATGTCATTTTTTTCCCATCAGGCTAATCTTGAAACTTAATGAAATGTAAACTTCTTGAGTTATGTGGCTCTGATTACTTGGACAGGGCCTTTTCAGAAAAGTACAGAGCTTATTGGTTTATAGGCCAAAATATAGTATTGGTCCAGCTGAATTTGATTTGGGCTGACTTCTCTTAGTAGAAAGAAACAGAGCTGACATTTAATGACTGCTTAATATGAGCCAGGTATTAAGTGACATGACTCCACGTGCATCCTCTCATTATCCTCATGGCCACCCTGTAGGGTCGAGTCGGCATTAATACAGACAAGTGCAGATGTTGTGGCTTGGAGAAGTCATTGATGGAAAGCCACATAGCAAAGCAATGAGCAGATATTAGAACCCAGGTGTCTGACAGCAGAACCCATAGTCTGTTTTCAAGGAATCATGAGCAGGGTATGGGGGTATGAGTTCAGTACTCCCTAAAAAAATAAACATGGGCACCCCTGAAATCATCATAAGTCAAGTAAAGAGAAAAACATGTTTGCAGCTAGCTACCTGGAGAAATGCCTGATCTAGGAGCTTCTCTTTGCCCCAAGTGTCTAGGGGTAAAGAGGGTCCACCCAGGCCATACTTTTGGAATCTTCTAAGTTTGTCTCCCATCCCGGGTTTCTTCTTCTTTAGGTGCCTCCCACACACAAACCTCCCACCTCTCCAGAGGCCCTGTCCTTCCCACTGTCTGCAATGGAAACTATAACAGATTTAGAATGTTTACAGTCCGTGATTTAAAGCAGATCAATTCATCTGCTTTAAATACATGCACACAAAATGCTGTTCAAGCAGTTTTTTAAAGATTTTTATCTGTCAGAAACTTTCTATAGTTAAAGGATTTCCAGGGTGGGAATAGATAAAGGGACTTCCAAGATCACTTACAACCCAAATAAAACTCTACAGAAAGACACCACTTAACACCAAGAACAGCTTGAAATTGGGATTTCTCATGGGAATCCCCCAACGTTTAAACATTGACAAACAGATCTGCCCCTACCATTTGTGGAGCCTGGAATAGAGTACAAGTGGAGGCCCACATACCATATGTCAATATTTAAAGGTTAGAAACCAAGCCAACAAATTTCTTACTAAAATATACTCTAGTCCCTACTTTGACAAGTATACTTTCATGATGACCTGGAAGGCCAAGTCTTAATTTAGAATTCTTTTGAATTCCCTGGCTAACTGTGGTACTGCTGAGAAGGCCAGCCCCTGCACCTGAGTGTACCCACCCCATGCCCTAATCCCCCTTGGCTCCATGTAACATGGGCAGGCCTTGCCTGCAAAGGAATGGACAGTCCAGTTCAGATGTCTAAACTTCAGTCATGTTTCCTGCACACAGCATCCCCTTGGTTATGTCTCAGGCCTAGAGGTGCATGTCTGTGCACACTTGGGAAAGTCAGATCTAGGACAAGGCCCACACAAACCTAGGAAGTGGGTCTGGGACCATTTGGGACTCTTCAGGGTGCTGAGTTCTGGAGCACAATCTAGAAGGAGAGTGAATGGACTACCATACATATAGGTACTTCTCCTTGGCCCTTCAGACCTACAGTCCTGGCCCTCCAGGGAAGAGGACAGCTGAGTAAGCCCGAGGGAAGGCCCTCTAAGTGAGATACCTAGAACAAGGAGCCATTTTGCCAAGGTCTAAGGCCTGTGCTCTTGCCAGATTCTTCAAAAATTTAAAGAATATTGAGTGGAGCATGCCAATATTTTTGGACAACCAGTACACTGGTCTAGCAAAAACTGAGTTGGAAACAAAGTGGTACAGCTGCCTTGAAAGGCAGCTGAGTGGTTTCTTAACAAAACTAAACATATTCTTATTATATGATCCCCTAATTGTGCTCCTTGGTATTTGACCAAAGGAGTTGAAAACTATGTCAATGTAAAAATCTTCACAAAGCTGTTTATAGTAGATTGGAAGCCACCAAGATGCCATTCAGTAGGCGAATGGATAAATACACTGCTGGGCATCACAATGGAATATCGTTTAGTGCTAAAAAAGAAAGGAGCTATCAAACTGTGAGAAGATATGGAGGAATCAAATGCACATTACTGAGTGAAAGAAGGCAATCTAAATAGTATGATTCCAACTATATGATATTCTGGAAAAGACAAAACTATGGAAATAGTGAAAATATTCATGGTTTCTAGGTGTGAGTGGTAAGAAATGGAATCAATGGGCAGAGCACAGAGGATTTTTAGTCAGTATGCGTTTTCAAAAAACTTAATATTACTATAATGATGAATACATATCATTATACATTCACCCAAAGTCATAAAATGTACAACACCAAGAGTGAACCCTGAGATAAACTATGGACTCTGGGTGGTAATGATGTGTCTATATAGGTTCATAAATTGTAACAAATATGCCATTCCGGGCAGGGGGGATGTTGATAATGGGGGAAGCTATGCCTACGAGGACAGAGAGTATATGGGAAATCTCTGTACCTTTCTTTCAATTTTGCTGTGAACCTAAAAGAAAATAAAGTGCTCTAAGAAAATAAAGTTTTAAAAGTAACAAAAAATAAAGATACACACTTTATTAAGAGCACTACAAAGGAAAAAGGCCTCATAAAGTCATCTATTTGTTAGGGTGAACAACTTAACATTTACGCTCTTGGTGTATCCTAGCCCCTTAGCTTTTGGTTTCTTCTACTCCGTTATTTTCCCTGCAATACTCTCTTTGGGCAGCCTCTCTCCTGGGTACACTCAGATCTTGACTTCGGAGATGGGGACTCAGTTCTCTGCTCCCGAAGCTGGGCTTTGTATTAAGGCCAAGCACAGCTGTTGGTCCAAATCTTTGCAATCATGTTCAGCTTTACAGCTCAGAGGGGAAATGATGGTGTCATGTCTGGAATTCTGATTGAATTCAGGACTTATCCTTGGATAAGACATACCAGCAGTGCAGCTCAGAGCAATAGGAGCAAATTGGCTAGACCTTGGTTTGACAGACCTTGGAAAGAATACAGAGGAAAGTCAAATATGACTAAATATTGATCAGGGAAAGGCTAAAGAGGCTCATACACAGAATGTACAACTGTACACTGTGTACAATATAATTATGTATTGATTTGACTTGCTGGTAATGACTGGCTTAGAAAAGGAGGTAGGTGAGGGGCAAACAAAGGTTTTTCAAATATTTGAAGAATACTTTCTCTCCCTCATTCTCTCTTTCTAGGATCCAGAAGAAGAGGGAAAGTTTTTAAATTACTGTTTGAAAGGTTCAGGTTGGAAGACAGGTGTGCTGGCAGTAAGGATTGTTCATGATGTGAATGGATTACTAAGAGATTTAGAACCAACTTTTCTGATGACCTTAAGATAGAATTTTAGAACTGTTCCAAAGCCTTCATCTTTATACATGAGAAAAAATAAGGCCCAGAGGACACAGGTCATAAATATCACAGCCAAGATTGGAACTTTGGTGTCTGAATATCACAGTGGGAAGGAAGCTGAAAGATCATCCAGCTCCCAGAAGTTCAGCAGAATGTGTTTCCCATCAACTGTTTGTTAAGAAAATATTCATGCAAAATTAATAATAATAATAATAATAAAAGAAAAATGAAAAAAAAAGAAAATATCCAGGTAAATAGAAAAGTTGAAAGATGACTACAACAATATACTCATTTGATTCAACAATTGTCAACATTTGCAAGGTTGCTTTATCTGTCATACAAGTATGTGTATATATGCATATGTGTATACAGCTAAAAATACTGGGTTGACCAAAAAGTTTGATTAGTTTTTTTCCATAAGATGGCTCTAGTAGCACTTAGCTGTCTTTAACTTCATTTGAAACAATTTTGTTAAACTATATTGTGACAGCTGTCATATCAGTGTGCATTTTTAAAAACTTATCAAAATTGGTGAATTTTTATAGGCATTTTAATATTGAAGGTGGAAAAATATGCAACATTTTTGGCATATTATGTTTTATTATTTCAAGGAATGTAAAGACACAATCGCAATGCAAAAAAAAAAAGAGATTTTTGCACTATGCATAGAAGGTGCTGTGACAGATCGAACATGTCAAAAGTGTTTCACAAAGTTTTGTGCTGGGTATTTCTTGCTGGACAATGTTCCATGGTCAGGTAGACCGTTGAAGTTGATAGTGATCAAATTGAGACATTACTTGAGAACAATCAACATTATGCCACATAGAAGATAGCCAACATACTCAAAATACCCACATCAATGAAGTTACTGGTGAAAATGAAAAAAAATGTGTCTTTTATTATATGGAAAAAACTAAACAGACTTTTTTGAAACTCGATAAAAAGAAGAAAGTTCTACCCATCAATTTTTTTCATGATTTTCTTTCCACTTGTTCTGTAGAATGTTCTTCACCTTAGATTGGCCTATTGTTTTCTCTTGCCTTTTAATTATTCCTCTTAAACTGGAGTGAAGTCCACTTGGTTAGAGTCAGGTTAAATGACTCTGGAGAGAATATTTTACCTGATGATGTCAATAGGCTTGAATTCATTGCCAAGTCTGACAAACTGAGGGTTTCTGCAAGAGCCCTTATTGAGAAGAGTAGGAGACTATCTCAGCGCTTAGCAGAAATTTATGCCAGGAAGGGTTTGCTGTGAGTCTTGCTAGAGATGGAGACAATTTCATATTTATGGTGAAAAGGGAAGAATAGAAATTTTAAAAATTGAAGTAATTGTAGAGTCACATGTAGTTGTAGTCATTTGTGTGTGTGCATATGTGTGTATATAGTTCTATACAATATTGTCAGATATATAGGTTGGTGTATTCACCATCCCAGTCAAGACACTGAACCCACAAGGATCCTACATCTTGCCCTTTTATAATTCTCTCCTCCCATCCTTAAAACTGGCAACCACTAATCTACCCTTCATTTCTAAAATGTTGCCATTTCAAAAAATATCATGTAAATGGAATATTATTTTATGTAACCTTTTGGGATTAGCTTTTCTCATTCAGCCTAATTACCTGAAGATTCATCCAAGTTGTTACATATACAGTTTTGTTTTTTTTTTTATTGCTGAGTAGTTTTGAATGGTATGGATGTACCATGATTTGTTTAACCATTCATCTGTTGCAAGATATCTGAGCTGATTTGTTTTGGGCTATTACAAACAAAGCTGCTGTCAGCATGTGTGTATAGGCATTTATGTGAACATAAGTTTTTGTTTCTCTGACATAAATGCCCATGAGTGTAATTCCTGGGTTGTGTGGTAATTACATGTATAAATTTTTTATAAAGAAACTGTCAAAGTCTTTTCCTGAAATCCTACGTTATTTTACATTCTCAGTAACAATATTTGTGATTCCATTGTTCTGTGTTTTCACCAACATTTGATGTTGTCACTATTTTTATTTAGTTCTCTGCTGAGGACTGTAAGAATTTTATAGTTTTGCATTTAAATCTATGATCCATTTTGAGTTAATTTTTATATATGATGTGAAGTTTAATTTGAGGCTTTTCTTTTCTTTTTTTTTTAAACCTATGGATGTTCAGCTAACCTGCACCATTTGTTTAAAAGG
>VMDR010026067.1:0-14182 GCA_007922815.1 Macrotus californicus
AAGTTAGGAATAGAAGGAAACTTCTTCAACGTGTTCAAATATCTATGAAAAAAGAAAAACATCCAGTGGCCTTCTGGATGAAGAAGAGCTTATGGAAGAGATAAAGCGGGAAATACTGACTTGTCATCTGAGCAGAAGTGATTTTTGGTTCTACTGTAGTAAGAGTAAAGGTACTTACTCCATCAGAAGCCCAATTTCACACAGATCTCAACATCAATTAAAATATTTAAATCTTATCCATATCTGGTATTTTTAAGACTTTCATCCATCCAGGATGTTTATTCTTTCTAAATTTCTCTGACTTTTAGAAAACAAAGCCAACTAGGTAACAAAGGTGAAGGATTTAGAAATTCTAATTGGCAGTTACAAAATAGGCATAGGGATGTAAAGCACAGCGTAGGGAACATAGTCAGTTATATTGTAATACCTATGCCCGGTGCCAGGTGGGTGCTGGACTTATGGGGTCATCACTTCATAAGTTATATAAATGTCTAACCACTATGCGATACACCTGAAATTAATATAAAGTTGGATGTCGACTATGATTGAAAAATAAAAAAAATAGATAAATAAAAGTTACATTTTATTTGCTGTCAAAGAAATCAGAAAGAAAGGCAAACAAGAGCCAGGGAAAGACACACCTGGAAGGCAACTCCTGACCTCACTGCTGTGAACCAAGCCTCCCCCGAGACAAAGGAGAACAGAGCCAGGTGACTTGCTTGAAACAAGAAATGGAATAGTGAGAGCATGCTGGAAGAAAAAAATAATACAATCATGGCTCAGGAAATTGGCTAACCCCAAAAGAATGAAGTTTAGGTACTTTTTAGACAATGAGCAGCAATTAAAAAGTTGTTTGATTTTTAACAAAGTGAATTATTGAAGTGAGATCTTAAGAAAATTCACTTAAAGGTTGGAGGAGGTAGAAACCAGGGGTGAAGAAATTAGTAGAAGTGGGTGAATAGAAATGCGAATAAGAACTTTCCAAATTTTAAGCTATTTTTTGTCTCTAGTCATTCATATTCTTGTATCTTTAACAGATTATTAAAATCATGGATGAAATAATGGATGAAATCAATTTACCCCAACTCACTGGCTGTGAGATTTAATTTTATGTCAGCTGGACTACCCAGTGGATGTGCAGATTAGACATAATTTCTGGGTGTGTCTATGAGGGTAATTCCAGATGAGATTAGCATTTGAATCAATAAGGTAGATTATCCTCTCCAATTTGGGTTGGTACTATCCAATCCACCGAGGGCCTGATTGGCACAAAAGATAGAGGAAAACTGAGTTCGGACATTTAATCTCATTTTCTCCTGAGGATTTGAACCGCTGATTGACTCCACTAGCTTTTAGGATTTAGAAATAAATTACACCACTGGTTTTCCTAGGTCTCCAGCTTGCAGATAGCAGATCATGAGACTTTTGCATAAATCCTCATAATAAGTAAATATACATAGATAGACAAATAGGTAGACAAGTAAATATTGGTTTTGTTTCCCTGGAGAATCCTGACCAGATGTACTGACCAATCCTTTGGAAATGCAGTTACCAGTTAAGGCACTATTGATCAGGAAAACACAGGCAATGCTTGCAATGGGGTCATGGGAGTTTCAGGGCAGCAATGAGGAAATAATTTAAGAGAAAGTTCTACAAATTAAAGTTGAGTGATACATCAGGAATGCCAAACATTAGTCTTTGTCTTTAAAAAAATATATTTTCCATTTTTCTGTAAAGGTTTCCATGTACTTATATCATATATATGAGAGACTTCCTTAGATACCCCAAAGTCCAAATAATCACTTTATCTTTTATTTTTTTGTAAACTGTTGGTCTTATTGTGGGAAAGGAAGTGGTAAAAAGGAGAGTAAAAGTGGTGACTTGTATTCCTGCCTCCGCTTATTAACGCATTTCAAGTTTACATATGACAGCCTTGGAATGAGGTCCCGCATATGCTAGAGAGAAACAAGCTGTCATTCAAGTTGTCCCGTCTCTGATGGTGGCATTTCCACCCTCTCGGTTCTCTGGGTTCCAAGTCTTGTACTTAAAATCTTTACTTTCCTAAGTGCACAACATTCTTCCAGTCAACAAGTCCTTTCGTGTTGCGTTGTCCCCATGTTTCTCTGATTTGACCACTTTTTAAATTTCGTAATTCACGTGTAGATTTCTGTGAGTATTTCCTGGTTTATTCCCCCTAGGGTCTCTCTTTATCCTCCCCCGGATGACAGATGGCCAGCTGGAATATATTGCTCAGTTTCCTTTTCTAAAAACCAAACTATATACCTTCCTGTGGACTCAGATCCAAAGCTTTCTAGCAAATGATTCCTTGTTATCTATCCAGAGTCATCCCTGTCTTATTCCTCAAAAAGCATGTACTTCCATTTCAGGAAACAAAATCCAATCTGCTTGATGCTATTGACTTACTCACTCACACATCTGTGTCTTCTTCTTCTGTCTTAATAACACCTTCTGTCAATGTTTTTATTGTCCTACAAAACCCATCTTCGGGGAGACTTTTGTGACTCATTCCCTGCCAGCTAAACATTCTAATGCTCCATGAGTGTGGATGTTTAACCACGTATATCCACTACCTACTCTTAATCGCAGGCTGCATTATGATTTGTCTCTATTTGCTTTGTTCAGGTCTCCATGAACCTTTTTAAAAACAGTTGTTTTGTTAATATTTTTATTAGCCATTCCATTCAGTAAAAGACTCAGAGCTGTGATGAATGGTTGTTATAATTGATAGAAGACTCACGACTGAATATAAATTCAACAGGATAAAAAAGGGCAACATTTTTAAGAAATGAAATTAATGGAAACATATGCAAATATCCCATTGCTATCACAGTGGAAAAAGCATTGAGATGTCACGGCACAGCGTGTAACCTTGGCAGGTCTGTTTACAAACTGAACCTCAACTTTCCTTACCTGGAAAATGAAGAGACTGGACCAAGTGGTTCCTAGTATCCTTTCTAACCTAATCCTCTGTGTGAAAGCTGCAAATGTGTCTGCAGCAATGTTTTTCATAGGGAAAAAAAAGTGGCCCCTGAAACAATCAACGCTCTAATTCCCAGGGCTGTGAATACATTACCTTGCATAGCAAAGAGGACTTTGAAATTGTAATTAATGTCACTAACAAATAGAACCTAAAAGGAGAGAGATTATCCTGGATTATCTGGTTGGGCCCAGAATAATCACATGAACCTTTAAAAATGTAAAAGGAAGTCGGAGAGATTGGAAGCATGAGAACTCTACCCACTAATGCTAGTTTGAGCAGGAAGAAGGCTAAGAAGGCCACATGGAGAGCATAGAAGGAAATGCATTCTTCCACAGCCAGTGAACTTGGAAGATGCCCATACGCCCCAGAGGGGAGACCACAGCCCACCAGATACCTTGATTCCAGTTTGGTAAGACTCTGAGCAGAGAATCCAGCCATGCTGTGCTGGAATTCTTACCTACAAAACTGTAAGAAAATAAATTGATGTTGTTTTACGCTGCTAAGTTTGTTACAGATGCAATGGAAAAATAACACACTCTCTAAGAACCAGGTGATGCATTTCTTGTTTTTCTACACCATATTGTAACCAACTCAGAGTAATCTGGAAGTGCCCAGGGGGCAGCAGGACATAAAAACCCTGGAGGTCATAAGACAGCAAGGGTGGAGTTACTGACGTTAAGTCACCTGGGCAAAAGTGACGGTTGACTACAAAAATGAATGCACTTTCTAACACATCTGAGTAAAGCTAGGAGAATAGAAGCACTTATGACCAATCTTTATGAGGGTCCACATGGCAGCTAAGAAAAAATACAGGAAACATAATTAGGGAAAAGGAGAAGAAACGGTCAGATATTAGGTTAAGAACAGAAAGTTATATACATCAAAGGTGCAGCTTGCTTATTTATGTATGTATGTATGTAGGTATGTATGTATTTTAAATCTTCACCTGAGGATATGTTCATTGACTTTTAGAGAGAGAGGAAGGGGGAGGGGTGTATGTGTGGAGAGAGAGAGAAAGATAAATATCAGTCACCTCCTATATACCCTGACCAGGGATTGAACCCACAACCTAGGTACGTATTCTAACCAGGGATCAAACCTGCAACCTTTTGGTGTATGGGATGATGCTCCAACCAACTAAGCCACCTGGCCAGGGCAAAGGTACAGCGTTTTTAGAAAGAAGAGCAGGTCACACCAGATGGTTTTCATCATTTCAGTGAAACAGGAGGAGGCTGAATCAGTGAGAACTGGTACTTACTGAAACACTGAGAACAAGGTTCTGCAGTAGCCTTTGAGTGAAGGTTCTAGAACACCTGTTCTAGGCCTAAAGTAAGGATGTCTCTTTGGCAGTAGGGCCAGAATGATTTTGTGGCGAGCGAGGAGCATAATGGTGTTTCATCTTCTTCCAGGACACACTGTGATTTAGACCCAGAGAGCCACTGTGACAGGTGACTGTGTTTTCAGTTTGGGCACGGGCACACTGCACACAGCACGTCAGTGAAGGGACATTCAACAAGAGCAGTGACTAGAACAGAGACTAGATGTGGGAAAGCTCTTATTACACCAAGGAGCAGGCTGCATGCCTGTTTGAAGTAGCTGAGACCCTTAAAGAAAGGGTGACAGGCAGGGTGGTGCTGGGAAATGAGAGATGACAAGTGTCCCCACCTGCAGCCCTCTTCCACATAGGTCATTGTAGTCCATATTTTCAATTTTAAAGGAGGTACTCTTTTCTTCACCTTTTTTCCAAGTTTACTTTTAATTACAGTTGACATTTGGTGTTACTTTGTACTAGTTTCAGGTGTGCAGTAGAGCGGTTATGTTCATTATCCATATACAGAAATAGAAACGCCAATATTTATGTGGCTTATCCAAGACCATATAGCAGCAGGTCAGAAGCAGACCGTGGGTTTGAAAGCTTTGCATCTGCCCCTAAGTTCTGCTGCAGGTGAAGGGTCTGGAAAGGACTGCACCAGGGACCAGAACCTCTGATTACATCATCATACTGCAGCCCCTCAAAACCATGCTCTTAGTTATGTCCAAGTTCCTTCACGAGCATTTTTATATGCATTGCTCTTTTCATTCTCATGGAAAACCTTGGTGAGCAGGTGGATATTTTTACTTCCATTATAGATAAGGAAGCCGAGGCTTAGAGAATGTGGAGCACCTAACCACAGTAACACAAGTAGTCAGACAGAGAACACTGTTAAATGAGCTTTAACCCTACCACCAACAATGTCTTTTTTTTCCCACTAACTACCTGATACCTATATTCTTTTTATCTGTTCCCCTTACTTGTTTCAGCGCCACTTCCTGTCCTGGTTCATGCACATCACATCCCAGCAACACTGTGTCTGTTTCCCACTTTGCCCAATCAGAGGAAGGACAAGCGACACAGCCATCACTGGTCTCCGGCCTGAGCTCAGAAGAGACTCCTCCCTGGTAGAGCTCGCCTCCTCTAGAATGAGCAGTGGGACTGGGTGGGTCCTTCCTCGCCCTGTTTCAGGTCACACAGAAGGGCGGTAGTACAACGGAGATACTTTCAGAAGACTGACCACTAAGTTAATTTGTGTGTAAAATGACAGGATGCCTTGGAGAATGTGAAGCAGTTAGGAAAAAAGAAAGAAACAATAGATCTCATAGAGGAGAGGAGAGAAGAAAATGGGAAAGAGAAAAATGGATAGAGAAGTGAAAACAAAACAAACAAAAACAAAAACCAGAGGAAAAAATAAAAGCATGTCACAAAGAAATAGATTCTATGAGAACAATTAAATCATAATCAGCAGCAGCATCCTTTAAAATGCAGGCTAAAAAAGCAAAACACGTTGGCCCCTTCTTTGCCCCTTTCTCTGATGAGAGAATTTATTAGATAACACGCAACAACAACAACAAAAAGGCTCTAAGGCTTGCTTTACCTACCTACAATTAGACTATGTTTCTTTACTTCTACATTCTCACACAATGGGGATATAACTGTATAAGTGAGCATATTTACTCTGCATTTTATCCTTTTCCTGATCAGAAGAAATGAAAATATGAGAGGAGGGGACCCACTGAAGGTTCGTTGGTATCATTCGTCACTGTATTAATGAAGCTAAGAGATGCCACAGTGCATCCTGGGGGAATAAAGTGCTTGAATAATGGCTAGGACAACACTGGCCATTTCTACCCCTTAAAAAATACAATGGATCAGAGGCAACATCTAATACGCCATTGGATTTCAGTAACTTTAATTTAGGTAATGAGGACATAATTTTATGCATTCTTCTTTGCACCTAGGCAGTGAAATGCTTTAAAATAGAAGTAATTCTTTCCCCACAAATACACTTCCGAGATAATTTGTTTTCGTGGACCTTTCAGGGCTCCTTTACAAACAGAATTGTGCACCTGCTGTAGGAGGCTCAAATGTGAGATGGAGGCTCCCTCTACTGGACATATGGTTAGTTGCAGGTGTGAGTACGAACCTGCTTTGAGTTGCTAATTCCTCGTGACTAGTGTATATGATTATGACTAATGAAGTGAGCACCAAGGATAATGTCCAATTAACATATATACACACCATTCCTCTCCAAAAGCCTATAATATAGCAATCTATTATGAATAATTTAGCATCGTTTATTCCCTGTCTTCTTTGTGCTTGCTCACTATAGATGTCTACTATTTTAATTTTTTTCTTATTTCTGTAAGTAAGTAGACTGTAAAATTTAAGGGTTGGGTTTTCATGTCATGCTGACTAAAGTTCAAATTACAATTTTCTACTCATACAAGCATATCCCTCCCCCCACCACCACCAACTATTTGTGTTACCTTATCTGAGCTAATTAACTTCTCAGAGCTCTGGTTTCTTGATGCTGGGAAATACAGAAAATAAGAGCCATTTTCAGGCTTGTGAGATTTAAAATGAAAATACGTATCAATATACACATAAGTTTTCCCCGGCACAGTAGGCATGATTCTCTCGTTAACAAGTGCTAGTTTCAGGTTCATTCACTGACCTCTTGCGGGGAGGTCAATGGATTTAACTAGAAAGATGTTACTCATAGTAAGTAAAATAGTAAGAGTTGAATTTGTCTTAATATTGGTAATTTCTACTCCAGTGAGCACCCCTCCCTGGTGTCTTTTCCGACTAAGCCGTATGTAGGAGCACAGGCTGTGAAAATGACCGAGGTGCCAGTGCCGGGTTCTCCTGTCCCTTCCTGCAGGGACACACGTGGAGAGAAGGTCTGGTCCTGCCTCCGCATCCTTCCTGCTCTGAGGCATCTCTAGTCCTGCTCACTGCCATTGTTCAATAGGTGTTTATTGAAATAGACTTTACAACCTCTCTTGGTCTTCCCCTTCCCCTTTGAGAAGTGTAAAACACACATTTAATACAAACTTATTCTTCTATTTCACTCCCCTTTTCTCCCACTTCCTTCTCTCGCCCCTCTAAAATACACTGTGATGGTGCCGGTTCTCACTTACTAGCTTTCATGCTGGGAGTTCAACATATATTCTATTATTAATCCCCATGCCTATTGTCGATGATTCTTCCTTTGAAGTATTTTATTCCACAATAAAGACCATGTCATAACAACACAGGAAAATAAATATGTGAGGTTAAGACTCAGTGAAACCTAGAGAACACAGTTCCATCTCTTAACCTGCCTTGAACAAACAGCAGAAATACACCTAAATCCATGAGAAAGAAACAGAAAATCTCTGGATTAGTGTGTTGCCACAAAGATGCGGGAGTTTGTAATGTCTGGAGTCATCAATAGCGTTGTAAGCAAGTCTGATACACATCTCATCCCCAGCAACTTTCTTTAAGGTGTAACATAAGTTGCACTTTAGAAGTGTGCCCTGTATTAGTGTGTTGTAAAAGCAAAACAATAAAAACTAAATAAAAATTACATAAAATGCACACTCATTCACATATCACAATATATCTTATTCACATATCTTTATCTGCAAATGCCTTTGACAAATCAAATAGTTTTCTTTTATGTATTGAATGTTTGTTGCCCCCCAAATTCATATATTGAAATCCTAACCCCCATTGTGATGGTAGTAGGGTGGGGGAGGCAGGGGTCCTTTGGAAGTGATTATTAGGTCATGAGGGGGAACCTCTAAGGAATAGGATCAGTGTACTTGTAAAAGAAATAGGAAGAGGACCCAAATAGACACTTTTCCAAAGAGAACATACAGATGGCCAATAGACATATGAAAAGATGCTTCATGTCACTATTCATCAGACAGATGCAAATTAAAACCACAATGAGATACCACCTCACACCTGTCAGAATGGCCATCATCAATAAATCAACAAATAACAAGTGTTGGAGAGGATGTGGAGAAAAGGGAACCCTAGTGCACTGTTGGTGGGAGTGCAGACTGGTGCAGCCACTGTGGAAAACAGTATAGAGCCCAGGGGGCAGACACAAGGTCCACGGGCTGAATCCGGCCCTCCACCTTGTTTTCTCCGGCCCTGGCACCTTGTTTCTACCCAGTACCAGCGCCAAGCTCTCGCTTAACTGTTAATGAGTAGTTACATTTACACAGTCCTAAAATTACATTTGGCCCTTTGAAGGCAACCATGAGGCTGATATGGCCCCTGGTGAAAATGAGTTTGACATCCCTGGTATAGAGTTTCCTCAAAAAAATTAAAGACGGATATGTCTTATCATCCAGTGATTCCATTTCTGAGAATATATCTGAAGAAACCTGATACACTAATTCAAAAGACAAATACCGTATGATCTCACTTATATGTGGAATCTGATGAACAAAATAAAATGATGAGCAAAATAAGGTAAGAGGCCTGGATACATAAAACAGATGGACAGATCTCAGAGAAGAGGGGGATGGAGGGCACTGGAAGGGATTAGCCAAAGAACATACATATTTGTATGCATTGCATATGGCCCATGGACACAGACAACAATGTGGTGAAGGCTGGGGGTGGCAGGGCTGCATGGGGACAGGCAAAGGGAGAGAAAATGAGGGCCATCTACAATAGTGTGAACAATAAAAAAAAAGCAAATAAAGTTCCAAATAAAATAGGATTATACTCAAGCAAAACTAACAAACAAAATAGAAACAGATCCATAGATAAACAACAGACTAACAGCTGTCAGAAGGGGGATGGTTGCAGGGGGTGGGAGGGGGGCTGAGTGAAAAAGGTGAAAGGATTAAGTGAAGAAAAATCTTCATAGACACAGATAATAGTACAGTGATTTCCAGAGGGAAAGAGGGGTTGGGAGGTAGAAGAGGGTAAAGGGAATAAATGGTGATGGGAGAGACTTGACTTGGGGTGGTGAACACACAATACAATATACAGATGATGTGTTAGAGGATTGTACACCTGAAACTTAAATAATTTTATTAACCAATGTTATCCCAATAAATTCAATAAAAATAAAAAGAAAGAAGGAATATATGCACCCCTATTTTAATTGCAGTGTTATTTACAATAGCCAAGATAGAGTAGCAACCCAAATGCCCATCAATAGAAGAACGGACAAAAAAGTATGGTACATATATATAATGGAATATTACCAGCCATAAAAAGAACGAGATCTTACCATTTGCAACAGTAAATGGACCTAGAGGCTGTTATGCTAAGTGAAATAAGTCAGACTAAGAAAGACAAGTACCACATGATTTCAATCATATGTGGAACCTAAAGAACAAAACAAAGTAGAAACAGACTAATAGATACAGAGAACAAACTGACAAACTGGTGGTTGGTGGAGGGTAGGAAGGTTGGGAGACTGGGTGAAAAGGTGAAGGGACTGAGAAGTACAGATTGGCAGTTACAAAATAGGGAACAGAGTCAATAATATTGCAATAACGATGTATGGTACCAGATGGGTACTGAAAATATTGGGGGGAACACTTTGTAAAGTACATGATTATCTAACAACTATGTTGTACACCTTAGGGCTCATATCACTTGAGTTGCTAACATAAATTTCTCTAGAAATTACATCTTAAATGCTATCTGAAAGGTTGGACGATAAACTTATGAGGGCAGGAGCGGTGTGAGTCTCCCTCTCTGAGGCACCCGTAATACTTACTTCAGTGCCTAATCCACAGCAGGCACACAATCCATGTGTGTTAAATTCAATTGAATGAAATGGAACATCTTTCCTTAAAATATGTTTTAATCCAGGTACAATCGTGTGATTGTGTTAAAAGCAAGCTTCTGAAATAAACCAATAAAGGCCTCTAGGATTTCAAGATAAATTGAATCTATAAAAGTTACTAAAGTTTGGCTTAAAAACCTTGGGTGGCAGGGGTGAGGGAAAGAATCTGCTGTTGCAGTGATTTTCTGTCATTTACTCCCTAATGTCTTTCTCCTTGCAGCCTTTTGAGTTTTGATATTTGTTTTTCTTAGGTTCATGTAATAACTAAAAGAGAACAATTGAGTCAGGCACCCTCTGCCACAGCTAGAATTTCAGCAGACACGCTTTAAATATGGTCACAATGAATAGAAAGACATTCAAGTCCACAGTCACTCTTAATATCCATCTAAATTTCATCTAGCTGTACTAATTGTACCTCTGTAGATTGACTTTGTGTCTCTTCTGATGTGTGATACCTAGTAACCTTACTTGGCTGGAAACAGTTATATTTTCTGGTATTTTATCACTGCATGGAAATCACAAAGTAGCTTCCTTATTTCCTCTTTGCCCTAACAAGAATAAGATTGGGAACCAGGAGAATCAGGGAAGGGGCCAGGCTTCCCACAGGAATATCAGCCCTGAGCTATTGTGAATAAATACAAAAGTCTGGGCAGAGTGAAGGGCATTGTTGACATAGCAAAGCCAACAGCCTGAAGTCAATCTACAGGCCATGGCCAGACTCAAGGTTAGTATTAACAAGGCAGGAGGTGGAGCCCTCCACACAGCAATGAGTTTTCAAAAAGACCTGTTCTGAGTTGGGTCACAGAGAACAGAAGTAAGAGGATGGCATCTCATGTCCTTTTTTTTTGACTCACATTGACATTCTATTAATCTTTCCACTGCCATTTTGCCTTTCCTTTTCTGTTTTTTGGCTTCCCAACATTATATAATTATTTTATGCCTTCCTCCCTTCCCTGCCCCCACCTCTCTCATGTGTCTGTACCTGTGTGTGCTTGTGTTTTGTAGAACAGGTGTTTGTTCTCCACTTTCCCAATATACTCATCATGAAGAACTCATTGTCAGAAACACCATGCCAATCTCCGCTTCTGGCTGACAGGGGTAAAAGCTAATACCTCTCATAAGAAACATTCAAATGGATAGAATAACCATGAATATACAGACAACTGTAATTGAACAACAATAAAATAATTTAAAAAAAGAATAACCATGAATAAAAAATAATCAAAAGAACTCAGAAAGAACAACTTCCACTAATTAGAAAAGGAAAGGCATGGACATATGAGAAAGGCACCATCTTTGTCACTCCATGAACTGTGAAAAATCCCATTAACACCACAGCTGACTCTCATGTAAAGGAAAAAGATGGAGTTCACTGAGGAGGAAAACATTCTCCCTTTGTTCTCAAGGTCATTGTCATTTATTCTCAAAATTAGGTAGTTCTTCTAGCCATCTACCTGCAGTGGAAATCTTCAATTATCCAAATGGTCTGAGCACCGAAACTCATGGAATTCACATGGTTGTTGATGGAGGTAGATACTGAAATGGGTTTTCCTTGAGTCTACAGGTGAGCCCCTGTACCCAAGTGAACATATCGCATGAGAGGTGGAATTACGAATCTTGAACTCAGAAGAAAACTGAAGAAAATGCAATGTTTTGGCTTACACGTGGTGTATAAAAACCAGAGGAGTGGGTGAGATGGTCCGACAAGACAATGTTGTACAAAAGGTTAAAAGGATCCTGAATTGAGGTGTGAGGCACTCTAAGGTTTAGAAGCTGGGGGGAGACAAAGGAGCCAGCAAAGAAAACCAAGGAGCAGAGAGAAAGAGGTGACTCAGACCACGGGAACAGGACATGATAAGCCAAGTGAAGACAGCGCTGCAAGAAGAAAGCCAAAAGCAGCTGTGCAGAAAGGTGCTTAGAGGTCCAAAAAAACCAGGCTTTGAAAAGTGTTTCTTGAATTTGACAACATGTTGGCCACCGGTGAATTTAGCAAGAAGCACGTCCATGCAATGTGTGGGTGTATGCCAAGTGGGAGACGGAAGAAAAAAGGGAGGGCAAAAATCATTCCTAGTCCAAATTTAAAATAAGAATTTAAAGAGAACATTGCCCATAGTGAGTGGGGAGCAGCATGTAGGAAGGCTGTAGCTTGAGGGAATGGCATTGTAGAGTCAAGGGTTTGCATTTGTTTATCTTGTTAGGCAGAATTCATTTAAATGCTAATGGAAAGATAGTAAAAAAGAATGAATGAAGATTTAGAAGATCATGTGCATAATAACTGATGGAATTGTAACTTGCATAAAGGGAAGGGGTTCAAGATTCAGAAAATTTAATTTCAGGAGAAGGCAGATTTGTAGATGAGGTGATGGGAAGGCAGACAAGCAGCTTGTATTTTTCTTAAGGAGAGTGTTGCTTGGAATAATACTGTATTTTCCCATAAAAGCACATGCCAATACCTCCAATATAGGTTACGATGCCATGTGGATAACCAAAATAAACTTATTGAATTCTAAGTGGCTGGGATGTGTATAATTTCAGGGTTTTGGTGTTAGCATCTTATCTAGTATACAGCATTACAAAGGGAAAGATAGTAAATATTGAGAAGTATTTATCAGCTATGTGGTAGGACAGTTTTCTGAGCTTCTTGGAATATTGATTTTTGAGCCCAGTCCACCCCTGAAGATTTTCCTAGAACCATGACCAGGTCTCACAAGGGGGTATTGTCAGGCTATCCCAGCAGGTGCCAGGCACCCACACTGCTCCTCTCCGCTGTAAGCACAACAGTAGCCTGCAGCGTGTGTGTGTGTGTGTGTGTGTGTGTGTGTGTGTGTGAATCATGTGCTGATATATCAGCACACACAATTTTAGAACCTGGAAACTGTCATCATAAAGTATCAATTTCTGTTTATAGAGTATACTCATAGATGGATAAAAACTATTTTTTTTCAGATTTGTTCAGTTTTTCTAAACCAGTGATTACTATCGATTTACTCAAAAAGGACAAAGTCATGCTACTGTTTGACATGCTTATAATGTGGAAACAAAGTTAGTCACTGTTAATGTTTTTACATTTTTATGTTTAATGATATCATCTACTTATTATTTATTAGAGGACCGAGGTATTATTTAAAACATCCAATATTTGTATAAATAATGTTTCATAACACAAACACTATGGTATTATTAAAGATTCAACTTTGAGTATGACTGAATGGCTAGAATTCTATTTAAAGTTCAACATTAAGGACCGGTTTAGGAACAGGAAAACTACCCAGGACTCATGCTTATGCATAATTCTGATGAAGGCAGTGATAGTGATGATGATGGAGATGCCACTGCTAGGGATAATTTATAATTTATACAAGCTCAGGGTAAAAACTTGTTTCCAAAACACTCTCATAACAACAGCCAATGTACTGAAGAGCACTCTTCCTTCACAGCCAATCCACGATCTCCAGGCCAAAGGAGGCAGATCGGGAGCTGAAGTGCCTCCGTATGTTCTGTAGATTTATAGATAAAAATATCTCTATGCTCCTGACAAAGGGCTATTATTGGCCCAGCCCGTAAGGAAGAATAATTTTTTTTAGGTGACAAATACATTTTTTGAAAAAAAGAGATTTCAGACTTTGATTTAATACATTTTTCTCTAGAAAGGCTGCCCTATATACCACCAAGGGTGTCTCAAACCTGGTCTTTCTTTACTGTGCAGCTATGGGGAATAAGTGACTGGCCAAGAAGTTAGCTGATAAGAATATATTTCCAGGGAGGGAAAAAATAGGCCAACACAAGGATCAGTCCTGAGACAGTGTCAATGTCTACACCTGGGGAACAGCAGACTCAGAGAGACACCGTCATTTCCAAATGGAAATAATAAACTATCTGCAAAATGCAATGAAGACATTTTTATAACATATATACTGGAAACAGTAGAGTTTGAATGCTTATTGACAAATATGGATACACAGATTGTGGAACATTCACTTAGTGAAATACTGTACATTGATGAGAAATAAATATGCATAATGCTGAGTGCAAAGAGAAAGTCCCATAAAACTATATATAT
>VMDR010026068.1:0-14184 GCA_007922815.1 Macrotus californicus
AAAAAAGGGTTTTCTATTCTTTAACTCAGGAGGGTAAACTCTTTCAGCCGCCCTCCATCAATCTACCTTCAAATAAAGTGTGTTAACATGTTGACAGTGGACAAATCACACAGTGCTGCATTTATTCATTTTATAATAGGTTTGTCAAATGAGCTTCAGTTAAAGAGATTTAGGAGTAAGAAAAATTTTCAGCCAGAAATAACCGACTTATTCCATTCAAAGTGATGTAAGGTTTAAAGGTGTACTTCTTAAAAGCCTAATCTTTATTAAAACGCACAATTTTTGAAGGCTAAGTCACAAAAATAAATACCAGGAGCCCAAAAAGTGCTTTTATTTTTCCCTACCCTTAAGATAAAGCACTAATACATCCCTTCCCTACTCTGTAATAAATCTTAACCCTGTATCTCTAAGAGATACAAATTATCCTCTATACTGTCTTACAAGTGTGAGTATAGATTGAACCAATGAGCAATGTTATCTAGGAAATAGCACTTAGTGTAAGGTTTGTACCATTTTTTTGAACATTATCCTATTTGTGGCACTGTCTTCATTTCAGAGTCAGGCTGCTGAAATATTTGGTGTACCTCCAGAGCTGTGAAAAACGAAGGTCCGTGAGAGAGGAAAGCAGCTTGCATTATTAACCTGTACCGTTTGGTCACCTCTTGCCACTTTCAAAGTAAAAATAGGCATTTTCACCTTCTTCAAATACCATTATAGATAATGTTGAGTCAAAAGCAAAGACTACTTCCGTCCACATTTCTGGGTCCCTACACTGTCTGTTGATCGGCATTAGGAATATGAGGCAAAACCACTTCTAACGTTTAAAAGATCCCTTACAAAGTCCCTTTGCACAGGGTCATTTTCAGGCTCATACTGGACAGCTCATTTTTTATTCTGCTGCTCATAGGAAAAAAAAAACAACACCTGAGCATTCTTACACATCAGTCACAATTGGATTTAATAAATTATTTGTTTTAAAACATTCCAATGAGAATAGTACGTATTTCTTGCTTTCCTACATGAAGCTACTTTATTTTATATCAACTGGAAGTTGTCTAAAAATTACATTTTCTGTCTTAATTTTACTCCACAGATTTTTTTTACTTAATTTATGGGTGTTTTATTTCTCATCCTGTTAATCCTTCATAAAAATTGGAACTGTCTGCAATTCGACAAAAATAAAAATATACTTAATAAAAGTATGTAAGTGAAGCAGCAGAGACAGTAATAAACATCATCACAAAACAGCATGAACTTAGTTCAGATGTCAAAAATTTCACTGTAGTGAGGAACTGTTTGTGATGGCTCATTATGAGCATCCTTTTGTACACGTGACTTGCATAACTGGAAATGAATTCTATTTAATTCCTGGGTATGAAATAGGACATCTTTCGTGGCAATGGAACAATAGAAGATAAAATAGCCTATGTCTGTTTTTTTTAAGTTTAATATACAGGAGTGGTTTTCAGGCATATATATGTATTATGAAAAATTGGTCCAGTAGTAAGAAAACATAATATTTTACAGGTCATAATGTTTTACAGAAATTTCCCAACTCTCTCTAATATGTACAATTCCCAAAATAAATGCAAAGCCAGCAGCTATTCTGAGAACTCTTTGAGCAAATTTCTTGGGACAAGCTTTGTTATTAATCATCCTAATTCTGTTCATGTTTTGGTACATTGGGGAAAATAGTTGTACAGTGGACAAGTACCCTACTAAACAAAGGCTCATCTTTTTCTTAAGAGTCAAAACAGAAGGCTAATAAAGACCATTTAAAATAAAAGGGCCCATTACTCCTCAGTTTTATACGAGCTTACATGCTTTCATTGTTCAGAGTGTGTTATTAATTTCACATGCCAGATTCATAGGTTTCTGCAATATCAGGTTTGATGTATTCATTATCGGCACTCAGTACATTAATTCACGCTGAAGTCCGGTAAATCAAAATTATACCATCTGGCTTCCTGTTCTTAATGATGAATTTGATGTAGGGGTGATTAAGATTGTTAGGCTTTTGAATTTTAATGTAAAAATTAGGGGATTAAAAAGGCATTTAGAAATGACCAATAGTTAGAATAAACTTACTGACAGGATCTAATTTGTGTACTTGCTAGTAAAGCTCCATTTTAATTAGCAGCCACACTCTTTCAGCACAAGCTCAAAGAGACAGAAGTTTAGTGATTAAGAAGATGAAGCTGTTAAATTGATAAATTGACCTTGAAATACTTGTAACTGTGGGGGACGGCCCAGTAACTCAAATTGTTAGTGTGTTGTATCGCCACATGGGATACTGAGTCTAAGAGTGACCCCGGAAACAAAACTTTGCTCTTCTTGTCCTTCTTTTTTTTTTTGGTGGTAGGTGGTTGGATGACCAATTCGCTTTGGGGTTGGCTGTGGGGAACTGAGGATCAGAGAGATAAGCAAATGCAATAACTGCAGACCTGTGGGTTTTGTGCTATAATAGTAGCAAGGCAAAGATTTCATCACTGTTTCAGAACTCCTTGGCGAATGACATTTGGACACTGTGTCTGAGCCTGAAAGCATTGCATTGGTCCTCTTGGTTCCCTGCTGTAAGGATGCTAGACACATGCATGAGATCCAGGAGGAAGACACCCAAGCACTGAATTAACTCAGGAAATCTAAGGAACAGCCACCAATTCTTTCCCTTTTGTACCATATTTCATTATGCCAGCAAATCCATACCCTTTTGTACCATGTTTCAGAAGAAATATGGAAATGGAAACATTCTAAATATCTGCAACACTGAGCATGTATATAACATACAGCCACTGCACTCAAACTTGACATGATATTTCTTTTAATTGAAAGACCAATCTGACATGGATGTTCCTTTGACAGTTAAAATTACCTCTGATTTTAACAAAAGCATTTGAAATGTTACACCGAACTCATTACACATTTTCTGCATAAAGAAGTTTAATAGTTAAAACAAGTTAAGAAAGAATAGACTCTTAATGTAAAATGTTATTAGAATAATATAAAGAAACATCCTCATTTTTTTTCAAAGACACAAAGCTAAAAGTGCAAGAAGCCATACAATAGAAAAGTGAGGTTGAAAATAAAGTTATTTCCTGAGAAGAGAAAAAAAAGTACTGCCTTGTGCAGTCTCATAAAATGTAATGCTTTAGTTCCTGTGAAATTAATAAACGTAGTCAGTAATGCACTGAAATAAAATACAGTCAGAATGACTTACATCAGAAAACAAGTACATCTGTACATATCAACAATTTGAAGGATTCTGATTCCTGGCAAGTCAAGGAATATTTTAAATGTTATATTTTAGAGGAAATCGAATCTTGACTAACCGCTGCAATTTATGTCATTTTAAATAAGATATATTTGAATAAGTATATTTTTCATGCCCTAAAAAGACTGATGTCTTCTTTTATAAGCTCATCCTGTGACACACTTGAGTAGGTAGGTATATTGATTTTTTTTTCTTTTTCTGATGGCAATGAAGTGTAAATGGAAAATATCAGACTTGGCAATCACTTAAACCATGTGAAAATTTCAGAGTGAAGGCTATTAGAGTCACTGTGATCTCCCCAGATGACCAGAGCAGGGGAGGAAAGAAAAAACAACACATTTCTACATTTCTTCAGATCCTTTGTGTGACAGCTAAGGAGAATAACATTCTTTCTAATGCGCCAGTTTTCGTCTCTAGTTGAGAGTAACCTCAGTGCTTTCCTATGTCACTGGCTGAGAGAAGATGAAAGACCCAGCCTTGTGTAAATGGCTTTGTCTAGCCATCAGTCTTTAGCTCTGCGTGGCAGCTGTACTATTGACATTAGCTTGTGCACTGGGTGAAATTGAAGTGAGTTAAATGTGACCTTGGCTTAGTTGTTGAAGTAGAAATGAACTCTACTGGGAGTGAAAAAAAATAAGACCAGTTTCTCTAACTTCATTTTTTCTTTAATGAGTTTAACAGCACTCTTAGGATTTGATACATTTTACAAAAACGCCTTTATTTCCTTTTCTATTATATACTAAGTAATCAGCATTTAGTAAGGTTAGCATGCCCTTTTGTCACGAAATCCTTGTTGCAGGTATTTAAATACCATATTCTAAAAAAGTGGCACATTTATCCCCCCTTCTTGATGAGAACCCTTAAACGTGGATGAAAGATTTTCATGCATACATGTTCATTGACTTGCCTAACAAATACTGGCCTACTGAAAGAGTTTGGAATGCCCAGTGTTTCTGACGACATTGCATTGTCCACTGGGTTGCACGTGCCTCCACCGAGCAACCTGCTGGTAAATCGCGTTCAGTGAACATGTGAGACCTGTGGGTAGAGCAGCTACGCTGAAATGCTTCTAAGACCATACCTCCTTTGTTTCCTTTGTTTTCAGGTGCAATAGACGGGAGTGTTTGTATCAAAAACATAAGGCAGTGTATTTTTTAGGTGGAGACAATCAGAAAGTCTTTGACATTTCATTTCTGTGTTGAACGTTCCTAACTCATTATTCATATACATGTTAATTATGTATTTTATGTGCGCATATGTGTGTGTGTGTTGATATGTGTGTATGTATGTGTATAGGTGAATGTAATGTTTGTCTATATATGTATTATTTTAGCTTATACTAATACATGAGCAATTACTCAGATACTTCAAGTTTCGTTCCTATCATCAAATTTATCAAAGAAGCTTATGGTGGGAATATTTTAATTAGTCTATTTAATGCAACTTCAGCAAGCACAATCTAAACTTACACGTCACAGTTCATAGTCCGCCAATCACGCATTTCCACTGCTACCCTAGAGTGGTAGCATGGTTGAGAGGTCGTGCAACCCACACCTTTGCCTTCTGTCTTTAATCATCTTTACACTAGTTTAGTGCTCCAGCATTTTCACTCACTCTGATTGGTTTGGGGTGGAAGAGTGGCTCCCCCAAAATCGCCACATGCTAATCCCCAGAATATGTTACCCTATGTGGCAAAAGGAGTTTATCGATGTGATCAAGATAAGGATCTTGAGATAAGAAAATGTCTGCATTATCTGGGTGGATCCAGTGTATGCATAAAGGTCCTTATCACAGAGAGGCAGAGAGGAGAGGCAGAATAGGAGACAGGGATGTGGCAAGAGAAGCAGAAGCTAGGGAGGCAAAGTGATAAGCTAAGCAATGCCTGCAGTTTCTAGAAACTCACATTGAGTTTCCAGGAGGAACACAGCCCTGCCAAAAGAAAATGTGACCATGCTCATGTCAACGTGGTGGGAACAGGGAGGTGGGCAAGGTCTGCACTTGGGTAAGGTGCTGTGGGAAGATGACACAGTGGACAGCTGGCCAGATGCCATTATGTTCAGAGCAGAGGGTCAGTTTGGGTTAGAGTGAGGCCTGCGAGGCAAATCGAAAGGATGATGGACCAGGAGCTTTGTGAATGACCCCAGCCTGATGGCTGCTGACTCATTCTAGGACCTCCAGGGAGAATAAGCATGAATTTTTTAAAAAGGCTAGAACTAGAAAGAGTCACACTGCTTGTGCAGGTATTTGCTTACAGGGTGTATTATGAACTTGGAGATAGAATCTGATTAGGTCTGGAGTGAAGCACTTTCCCATGGGCTGAGCTGTGCCTTTAGAGCATCTATAGTCAGAAGAGCTTACCCAGGCTCAGCTGGCTGTGCTCTTGGCTGAGGAGTGCAGGCTCAGTGAGGTGCTTTGGCATCATGGACCAAGCAAGGACTTTGGACTTTTAAGGCAGACACACCACACTGGAGCTCCAACAGCACCCATTTGTGGGCAGATGCATGCTTGAAAAAGTAAGTTATCTAACCTCCGGCACTCACTTTTCTATTCTACCAAATAAGGCCAATGATGCCTATGTCATAGGATTTTCACTGGATTAAAAGACACAAGGTTGCAAGAGCATGTAACAACATCTGGCAGGGAGAAGGCGATCGGTCACAGGAGAAGGGCTACACACATTTTCAGTTATCAGTGCGGCCTGAAGCTGGCCTTTCTCTGTATATGCCTTGCATTTCTCCTCAACTTTCCAGTCTTTATTCATCTTGCTTTTTCCCACATCATCTCCCTGTATCTAGCGTTCTGAAGACTTACTAAAACTATTCATATTCCCTGATTCTTTCCTTGAATTTCTTAGAACAGAACCATATGTATAGCATTTTCCTGAATCTCATTGATGGTCTGCAATCTCTTCCCTTTCAAAGGTGATTTTAGTTTTGGGAAAAGCAAGAAGTCACAGGGCACCAAACATGGGCTGTAGAGGGCTGAGTCACCTGGGTGTTTTGATGTTTCACCAAAAAACTCTGCACGAGACATGATGCATCAGCAAGTATGTTGTCGTGATGAAGCTGCCAATCACCAGTTGCCCATGGCTGTGGCCTTCTGAACTATCTGGATAGTTTCCACGGAGGGATGTTCAAACTAAATGCAAAATGCAAAATTTGATGGAGATTCGTTTCTGTACTCGCTCGGTCATTTTTTAATGTGACAGCCACGTAGTATACATGCTCACTCAGTGGCGTCTACCACCCTCAGTGACTAGTACAGCAAAGCCATCACTGTTCACACATGTGCATTCCAGTCCACTCTCCTTGGCTGCCGGGTTGCATCAATATCACTCAAACTGTTCTCATTATATTAACAATGACTGGACTTTTTCTGGACAGACCACATCTATATTCACATATATGTATATTTCTATATATATCCATATATCCATATATATGTCTATATATCCATATATACTTATATATATCTCTATATATCCATATATATCTTTTCTGTATATTTATTAAAATAAGTTGAATGTAGAATTGTTTTTAAAAAGGGAATATATTACTAGGGTGTCAAATTTAAAAGACTTGAATTTAAAATGGAACTACATATGACTCATGTAATTGTTTCAACATTAGGCTGACATTAATTTGGATGCACATTTATCATGTGAGTGGAAGAAATGAAAATTCTTTTCAACCACCATGCCGTATTTGCATGTGAAAGAGGTCACTACAATGATCTTTCAGCTGGCCAGGGCAAGCCCCATCCCCAGGGACCCTGTAGGAGGGCTTAGAGAGGGTATCTGAACAACTGTGGGGCTTTTTGAACTGCAACCCTTGCCATCCAGACTCTGATAAACTCCCTCAGGAGAAGAAATATCTGCTCTCTCCCAGTTGAGGAGTACCAGGAATGTTTGAGGCATGTTCCAAATTGTTCCCATCCCAATAGAAATGATTAAATGCCTTCTTGGAACAGTGCCTGTCCTTCTGGTGTCGAGAATAACTTCCCCTGGAGAGTCACTGCTCCTGATGAAGTATGTGGGCACCTTGCTCGTGTACTGGTGGGCAAAGCTGGCTGGGAACCACTTTGGTGGCCAAGCATTCTTAAATCCTAAAAATTGCCCACAAAATCACTATAAGAGTTGGGGAAAAATGTGTTCTTTTAACATAAATGTAGTAGTACATAACACAATAAAACCCATTATAGACAAATAAGTAGATGCAATTTTTAAGCACCCAATGGAGTTAGCATCCACATACACTCACATAAACACACAATGGAATATAAACAGACATTGAAATTTAATGACATCAAGAAACCACGGTGGGTACTTTCATGTGCACTATCTGAACATGAGTTTCACTCTGCCTTGGTGAGCTAGTATCACTCCCGTTTCTCACGTTTTAGAGAAAAAAAATGTCTGACTGCCTCATGTATGTAGGTATAAGTGGCAAAGAGAAGATCCCGGTTCTAGGATTTTGCTTCATGTTGCTGTCTTGTAGAAGTTAAAGGAAGGCCTCAAAGAAAAAATAGGGACGTTTAAAGTGCTGTGGAAGAGACCTTAGTAGAAAGTCCAGCCATTAAACAGAGAGATTTCCCAAGAGAATGAAGAGCAAACCTACGGGGACATCTGTGTAAATCTAGCAAGAGGGGGATGAAGCAGGATACGGACATAGCAAGAAAATAGGCAGACTAGAAAGAACATGATATGGAAATGCAGGAATGTTGAAGTCACTATTAAGGAAGTTCTCTAGTTCTGAAGTGTACTGTTAGGTCTAAATCCACCTCTCTGGCAACCTTGGTCGCTCACACTCTCCAGGACCTACCACGTGGGAACAGAAAGATAATAAGCACCCACATCAGAGAAAGAAAACACTTAACATGGTATCTGGCATCTACTACACCCTTAATAAATAGTATTCCTTGTGGGCAAGTGAGCAGGGAGCAGACCAAGCTGCCTCCCATGCACAGACAGGCTTGCAGTCATTCATGTAAGGCGGGGTGGGGAGAACTTTGACAGAGGTCTAAGAAAAAGGCGGACACTCAGTCACTAAAACCAGAGTGCTCTCCATTTGACTTGACGCTGAGTCCCTTGAACAACTAAACTGGGCTTTCCATCCTGTGGAAGTTAGCGGCCCCACCACCTGGGGGTGAACTGACCTGTTTAGGGCACCAAGGGGTCCCAATGTGAGTAGAGAGTGCCGGCCTGCAAGGCTTTTGAAAGGGACAGTGAGGTCATTGAAAGTATGAAATTCTGGGATACTTCTCTCAAAAGATTTTGGAAAATAGCCAAACTAAAAATTATACAAACCTACATATCTGTAAACAAATTTTAGTGCCTGTTAGTAGCAACGGAAGAATAGTGCTGTGTTTCTTGCTATGGGTCCTGTTTTCCAAGTAAATAAAAATCGGGACCTGTGTAAAGCAAACAACCCTTCCATCAAGCCTAGCTGAGTCATCCTGCTGTCTGCATGGCTGTGGGTGTAGCATGGCAAAGGTACTGTCACCCTGCAGGTCTGAACTGAATAGAAGCTGCCACGGAGATGTGCGGGGTTTCCCTGCGGTGTAGGTTAAGGGCTCTCCAGACATGCAGCCACTGTGTCAACAGGCACAGTCTCCTCCCTGCACACGTGTCTCACTTGTTCTAATCCACTTTTTGTTTTTCCTTACTTATTGTCAGGTTCTGATGCACTACATAACTTTGTTTCCGTTTCTCTCTATCCTCTCCTACTGGAGTGTTCGCATCACAAGGGCAGGGATATCGGTCATTCCATTTGCTCTAGTATGTGTCTAGCTCACAGGAAAATGCCTGGAGTGGGGGGAGCTCAGGGAATATGTGTGGCCTGGCTGCCTGACCAACTGGATTAATGATACCACCTCTGTGTGAACATCTATCCAGGGTTTGCTCGAAATCTAGAGCCCCTCTGACGTGGACCTTGTTTTTTAATTAATTTCTGACTTACAGAAAAGTAGCAAAAGTAATACAAAGAATTACTGCATATTTTTTACCCATATTTCCCTGATGATTTATCATATTCATCTTATCACCCCCTCACGCCTCTCTCTCCCTCCCCATCCTGTAAACACATAAGAATTAGTTTTAATGGTAGGGAGGCTAGGTAAAAAAGGTGAAGGGATTAAGCAAAAAAGCAAAAAAACCTCACAGACAGGCAACAGAATGGTCATTATCAGAGAGAAAGGGGGGTGAGCAGAGGCAGGGGAGGGTAAAGAGGGGCAAATAGTGATGGAAAGAGACATGGCCTGGAGTGGTGCACACACAACACATTATACAGATGTTGTATGTAGAATTGTACACCTTAAGCTTACATAATTTTTAACCAGTGAAACCCCAATAAATTCAATTAAAAAAGAATTAGCTTTTAGCAACCCTTTAGAGTAAGTTGTAGACACTATGCCTCTTTCCCCCTAAATGTTTTACTGTGTATTTCCTAAAATCAAGTCTATGACCTCAGTAAAATGATCAAAATCATGAAATTAATATTAATGCAATATGATTTCTAACTAACTAAACTTAGTCAAACTTTACCAGTTGTCTCACTAATAAACTATATGTAGCCTTTAATTTTTTCATCTCTCAGACCCAGGACTTTATCCAAGGTCATACCTTACATATAATTGTCCTGTCTCCTTAGCATCTTTTGATCTGGGTCAGTCCATAGGAAATTCTTTACTGTTCTTGAAGCATGCAGATATTTTCTAGTGCCCTCATTTTGGCCTGATCTGATGCATACTCCTGATTGAATTCAGGTTATACATTTTTGGCAAGAATATCTTAAAAGTAAAATTGTGTCCCGCTCATTGGATCATATCAGAAGGCACATGATGTCTTTTTGTCCTGTTAACACTGATTACTTGGTTCAGGTGATATCGACCAAGTTGCACAACTAAAGTGTTTTTATTTGTCCCTTCAGGGGAGATACCGTGAGACTCTCTACATTTTTGGCTTCCCGTAATACTCTCCCTCTCAGTTTTTGGAAGATTCTATGTCTGTGCCTCCTCTGAAAGTTTTAACCAACAGCTAGTTTCTTGCTATCTGGGCTTAGTGATCTAAGAATAAATTGTCCCTTAAGTCATCATCTATATAAACCTAGTTTAACTGACCTTCTCACCTCGTCCACCCTCTTTGTGTTATGGCTGAAACACTGGAATGTCCCTTAAAATAAAGGAAATGATGCAAGAGTGGAACATTTCAAGAATATTATTCATGATACCAGATACTTGGGCCTCACATATACAAATATTTTTGTTTGGACCAAAGTACTGTTTTCATTCTTGGTAAAGACTAAATAAAATTCTAAGTCTGAATAATATTTTTGGAGACAAAGGTGTACAACAGAGATGACTCAGTCAGAAAGGTTTTGGGCTGCACTTCCAAATGTTCCTTTTCCTCACTATTCTCTTACAAGGAAGCCGTGATGATGGTAACTGCTTTGGCACAAGAGGAAACACAGGTGCATGAGCTGTTTGATGGAAACTGTTCTCCAGTCAAATGCTGAAAGATGTGAAGAAATCACTCTTGAAAGTAAAAACTTAAGAGTTTTCACAGCAGTTCTTGCATAGGAGCAATCTAATCACATTATTTTTTTGTTCATTTTTAATTAAAAACTTTTATATCCAAGTTGATCAACATTCGCCACTGCACTAATTAGGCAAAAGATAGTCTGTGGCTCACCAATTGAAACTCTCTCCCCGCGGTTCTCTGCAAGGTTGCCTTCTCCCTATCGTCTTGGCTCTGTGACTTAACATAGGTGCCAAGATATTTCTCTGTGTCTTGGTTTCCTCATAATTAAAATGGAGGTGTTAGCGATAGTGTCGACATCATGAGATTGGAGTGAGAAATAAATGAGTTCATTTATATAATGTTCTTAGAATAGTACCTAGTCCAAAGTAAATGCCAGGTATAGGTTTATGTGAATGTGTCAGGGGGTTCTAAGACCATCCCAGACTCGATTTCACTAGGAGCACTCCTAGGACTCAGCATATAGTTAGAGCCATGACCTTGAGTTACTACAGTGAAAGGATACAACGAATAATTATCAAAGCGAAAGGCACTTTGGGTAAAGTCCAGAGGAAACCAGACAGACATTAAGCTCCCAAGAGTTCTGTTAGGGCAGAGTGACAGGACACACCTAAAGTCCCCCCAGTGATGAGTTGTGACAACATGTGGGAAGTACTGGCACCCAGGAAAGCTAATTAGATATTCAGTGCCCAGGGTCTTTTGCTGGGGGCTGATCAGATAGGCACCTTCTGCCAAATGCAAACCAAATACTAGACTCCCAAAGAGAAAGCAGGTGTTCGGCATAAACCTATTGTTTGTACAAACTATTTAGACACAGTGAGCAATTCTAATCAGTTAAGGTATTTGAAAACTTCCCAATATTCAAATTCTCAGATGCCCACCAAGGACCAACCTTATAAATAGAACTTTCTAAGGACAGGGGGTCTACTGTGTTAATTCTTTTCTGCACAATTAGATATTGTTATCATAATGTGCCTTAGAGGCATAAATCAAATTGGCTGATATGTACCAAAACCAGAATCAGTTGCATACTACCAGGTATTGCCGCTAGACAACGACTTCATGAAAATATTTCCCATGTACTAGGAAACCAAGATGATATAATTATTACTTTCTAAAATAAGATAAAGCACCTTTATTTCAGGAAAAGATAAGCTATACTTCCAGGCAGATTGAATTTAATTCCTCAGTTTCTTGCTCTTACAGATCCAATTTTCCAGTTGTACTTTCCACACCCCATTTAAAAACAGGCTCAACTTGGAACTCAGAACAGATATTTGTCAAATGCGTTCAGACTAAAAACGTAAGGTGAGACCTGCAGTATGGATGATGCCAATGGAGATGCTCCAGGATCACCTGGGATCTTCAGGGGCAGAAGACTCAGGCATTGATACTTGATAATACCTAGGAGACTTACTAACAAGCATGTAGTGAGAAGTTCCACGCAAAGAACCCAACTCTCACTTACGTGCTGACATGAAGGGCCTGTATGCTCCTAAATGCTCAAAGAGGCACGTGGTCAGATGAGCTCATCAAACATTTATAGAATGCCAGATTTGGGATAGACCATGAGGCCCTGACCTTGGGAGGCTTATAATCATTGGGCTAGACATAGATGTGTGATTTGCATACAATTCAGTAGGTATCATAGAAATGTTGAGAAGTCTCAGTGGAGAGGTTCCAAATTAAGGTATTTTGCTTTGTGAGCTTGAGCAAATCACTTAACCTCTCTGAGTTCAAGTTTCCCCATTTGTGAAAGATCATAGAAAGATTTCATTTAAGAACAGCCTTCTGTTCCACTCCTTAGAATTTACAAAGGTGGTAAGGGTGGATGAAATGACTATAATGTCATATTTTACTTATCAAAATAATTAAAATAATAATCTCAAGATTTTAGGATGTTTGAAATATTAGGAATGTTTGTACTCCACAAGTCTTGCTGTGAAAATGAAAGTATTAAAAATCGTTTCTTTACCCTAGAAGTACTCCAAAAGTAATAGGGTTAGTATATATCTATGGTGGCAAGGGTGGCAAAAATTGTGATTTTTTTCCACCCAAATATAATTTTAAAGTAAAAACTGTTCCAAAATTAATTCTTTCTTACTTGCTTTATTCAAAACTACTGGAATAGCCCGTTGGTTTCTGAACCTGTAACTGACCAGGAAGCTCCACAAGATAAAGTAGGAGCCCTTAAATCACTCACTTCAAACTTTATTGAAAAAGTAATTTAACAATTACTAAGTCATTAGTATGGAGTTTTAAACAGAAACTCCAAAACATCTCTCACACCGTATTTAAAGATTTAACAAAATATCCTGGCTGGACAGAATTTTTTGCCTTGTAGGTTAAAAAATCACAAGATGTCTAGAAAGCCCCATGTAAGGCGAAGAGAATTGATGTATGGGTATTAATTAGGGCTAAGGAAAGAGTGGAGCTGGGTGAGAGAAATTGTTGTTTCTCTCCTGCAGCAGAAAGGAAGAGCTGTTATTATGCAACAAATGATTATGCTTACTATGAAATAAAGTTTAATAGGTTCTCTGTCTTGAATTTACCAACATACCCATGAGGTAGGCCTGAATGGAATGATACTTTTTAAAAAGCCATGTGGTAGTACCTGGTAAGGGATTCAGTCTCTGGGCATTCCACCTTGAATTTCTTCCCAACTACGATCAGGAAGCTATTGAGCAGATAAAAAAGGGACACCTGAAGTTAATTGAATCATTGCCAGGAAAAAGAAGAATGCAAATGATGATTTTGCACTTTGGAAAATATTATTTCTAAGTCCATTTTATCACTAAATTTCTATGAAATGCTAATTTTAAGAATCTAGAATAATGAAAAAGATCACATATTTGATATTATGATGTCAAAGAACTTTAAAGAAGTATTTATGTAAATGTCTATTACAGAAGTTTTGGAATCCAAAGGTGGTGTTTTTAAGCCTGAGGGAAAATTGAGAGTATATCTTTCTATTTTTTTCCACTGTTATTTTTTTTTCCATTAAGATGGTGTCATTTACTTGTCCCTTCATTGGTCCTCACATCTCTTGTTAATGGATTATATTGGAATTGAAGTATTTTTTTCAGGTCACTAAAAGCACTCGCTCATGATGGCTATTGGTCAAAAATAAAGTCAACTGCAGGGTGACCGCTTCATAAGTTATATAGATGTCTAATCACTATTTTATTTGTTTGTACACCTGAAACTAATTTAATATTGTATGTCGACTGTAACTGAAGAATTAAAAGAAACAAAGTCAAAAACCATAAACTTCTTTAGATCACCTTATTTTAAATCTCATTTCCTAGTCTATCAGCTCGGAAACACTGTGGAAACTACTCTTCAACTATGAAGTTCCACCAACATTTTTCATGGTTCT